>RJWT010018654.1:0-18757 GCA_004365215.1 Cuniculus paca
TCTACTGTTCATTAGGAAATTTTTATTTGGAATTGGGGGGGTGTAGTTAATACCAACGTTGCAAAATAAATAAGGCTCTTTGGCACTATCATAAAGAAAATTTATTGTAATGTGTTATTCAGTATTTACTAAAATAAGAATGTGCACATACTTCTATGTGATTCTATTATGTATCTCCACCATACTCTTTGTTTCCTTTTTCAAGTTTTCTTAAATAAGGTTCTTTTTTGATGGCTTTTTAATCATTTTTTCAAATGTTATCAACATGTGTAAGTTTAAGATTTCACAATGTCTGTTTACCCTAGTTTGCAATTATATGTACAGAATACCAATTTATAATAATTGTGCCAATTATGTGAGACATTATTCAAAGTGTATGAGTTAGAATAAGGCAATCTCTACAACTCCCATGAGACCTTTTCATTTTACAAATTAGAGAACTGAATCACAGAGCTTTAGGAGCTTGTCTGTTATCACACAGTTAGTAAGAGATGTTCTAAGTCATTTAGGTCATCTGATCAACCTGATGCCAATAATTTTATGTGTTTCAGTAATGTTTAGGGTGGTAAGCACAAGAATTGTCTGACACTATAAGCCAAAATCTCAATATTTCATATGGCTGTGAATGCATAGAGATAAGAAATCATACATTGTCAAGAAAATAATTTTTTTCTTTTTTAAACAATGTTGAATTCACTAGGTACACATGATGAAGCCAATTAAATGTCCTGCATTTGGAGAAGCTTTCTTTTTAAATAGTAGATTTTTAAAAAATATCCCCACTAAAAAGTTTCCTAAGCAGACTTTCAGAATTTTTCTGTTGCTTAGGAAACCTCAATTCGTATTCTATCAGACATAGCTTTCAATAGATAGGCTGTTGCCTTTCATGTATAAAATAATTTATGCTGCTTGGTTATGTTTCCTTGTGGGCAGGAAGAGGAAGGTGCCTGATGCATATGAACCACTAAATATTTTACTGCAATATCTGAGTGCATAATCTGTTTTTGGGGAAATAAAAATAGGAAATGGAATGAATTTATACAGTAGTTGAAGTTTCAAATTTCTTTCATTGTTTCAAAAAAAGTGTTGTATTAGTTTATTTTTATGTCTTCATACTGTTGAAAATGAATTGATACTCATTTTAATAATAATGAAATATTTTTGCTAAATTGAAAAAATATATATACTTTTAATTCATTGAGTATCGATAAAACACAGACAAATTTAAGTGATTTCTATCATTTACCTTTTCTTCATTAAATGTAAAATTAGATGAATTCATATGACTTAATATGACATTTCACAATAAATACTGAATATGACTGAATCAAACTAGAACAGGATAGACCTGGATTTGACTTCAGCTCTGATACTTTAACTTTTCACCTAAAACAAATTATTAAATCTTATACCCATGTTGAAGAGTTTGGAAAGATAAACATAACACTTTTTATTTTTTGAGGCAGGGTCTCACTTTGCAGTTCAGTCTGGCCTTGAACTCACCTATTAACCCAGGCTGGCCTTGAACTCACTTATTAGCCCAGGCTGGACTTGAACTCACTTATTAGCCCAGGCTGGCCTTTATCTCTGAATAATCTTCCTGACTCAGCCTTGTGAGTGCTGAAATAACAGGTGTGTGCCACCATGTCTGGCCAAAACATTTTCAAAAAACAAACGTTTAGTACATAACACTCGTCATTAATTTACTTCAGGAATGCCCCGTGACCCTCTCATATTAAACACCCACATTTCTAACTGTCAAAGATGTGTTGCAACTCAGAATTTTGGGGGTTATGATTAAGCTATGTAACGTTAAACTGAATTTTTTTGTTTTAGTGTTTAGCAAAGTTAGATTGAGGTCACGTAATACAATAGTGTCAGCTTTTTGTTTGTCTTGTGATTTTTGGGGATAAAAACATTGAGCATTCTAGGGTCCTTTTCTATGCTTCTTTTGGGAATATTTTTCTTGTTTCAATTTTGTTTAGAGACTGCCAATTCCTTAATGTCAATAAGGCAAACTTGTTTATGAAATTTTTTTTTCAGATACTTTGTTTTAATCAAAGAACAGACATATAAACACTTTATCATCTCCACTTTCTTATTTTTGACTAATTCTGCATTTTGGAATCCTAGCCTTCCTAGCATTTTGCTTGTTCATACACTTTGTAGTATAAAGATGCTATCTAGTAAATTGCAGCAGTACTACTTTTCCATCTGAAATGTGCAACAGTCTACCATCAACTCCTATACTCTATTAAAATAGAATGGTTTTAGTTGCACTTTTCTGCAGTGGACCACAAAATCTTCCTCTAGTAGATCTTTGAGAATAATAGATCCAAATTATTTACATATTTAAGAGCAACATTAAATACATTCATGACAAAGTATTAAATGAAGTTGACCCAAAATTAGCTATTATTTGTATCCATGTCAATCTTACCTTAATGTATTTTATTTTCAATTTTTCTATTCCTCATGAGAACAACATATTTTCTTGCAGGTATTCCCTATTTCTCATTTCCTGTTTTTCTATATTCATACAGAGTGACAAAATTTATGAGAATGTCAGGCTCTGTATTTTTTGTTTCTTTCTTTCTTTTTGTTTTTGTTTTTGGTACTGGGACTCAAACTCAGGACGTTGAGCTTTCCAGGTAGCACTGTGACACTGAGCTATATCCCTGGCCCTAGGCCATGTTTTATCATTCAGTTTTATGGCCATTTAGCTTTGGTGAGGCAGTAAATCAGGACGAGATTGCTATTGAAAAGATTGTTATTCACAGTTCTCATGAAGGGTCCTGTTCTGTCACAGGGACCAAAGGGTGGTATGTCAGGAGCAAGGAGAGGCACAACAGTAAAGAGGGCATGAACTGTGCATAGGCAAGGCAAGGAAACCAGACTGAGGGGTAAATAATTAGTTTCAATAGTGTCAGTAGGTGCTGCACATGAGAGCTGCCTCTAGTTGGTTGGTACTGAGCCCTAGGGTAATTAGGACAGGTAAATAGTGCCCAGAGCACAAAAGCTCAATAAGCAAACTGGTCTAGTTTTGGCTCTGGACTGGTTGTGTTACAAAGGAAAGGCAATGTACTTACAGTTGAATTGTTTACTATTTCTGGGAGTTGGTGAACCCAGGAAAGAGAGATGAGTCCCACTAGTGCTAAAAAAGTCCCAGATATCAAAACATCGGAGTGAAACCACATAATTGAAATAGACCCAAGCACTTTACTCAATAAATATTTGTTGAATTAATGATCACAAGTCAATGTGTAATCCTGCAAGTGTTCAGTCTTGGTGGAGAGGAATGGAACTATTCCTTAACAGAGTAATAAATAGTTCATTAAATGTAGAAACAACTGCAAAGACTAGGAAGTGCTTCTTCTTAAGTTTGTGAAGATAGTAAAAGATATTTCCCATTGAATTTTATTTGTATTTTGAATTCTCAAATCAAATTCTCTGTGGAAGATTTGGCTGCTAACTTTCTTAAATTTATTCAGTTACTGTGTAAAATTTTCTTGTTTTATTAAATCTAAAACTTTCTGAATGGGGAAGAATTTATCAATGTGTAAAGTAATTTTTAGGATATAATCAAACCTAATATGTTTTTAATGTTTTTTTCATATAACTTTAAAAAATTTCACATATATTTAATATATTTCATTGAAGAAAATTATAAGCAAAAAAATCATATTCCTGAGCCCAAGAGTTTTATAGACCATCATGCTACTCATGACAGATTTAGAATCTGATAGTTGTATATGGAGAGAAAATTCCAGAATGGAAAGTGAAGATCGTATTTAACTCAGTTTTCCCTTAAAGCAACAAGAATACTACAGAACAACTAAATCAACTGATTTGTAATGTCTGGGAATTAAATTCACAGAAGGAACAGAAGACCCTCTATTCAAGTGAAAATATTAAACTGCGGAATGACAGCAGGTTATGTGATGTTTCTACTTGGACCTATTTCAGTCCTTCCCAACACACATACATGCACAGACACACGCCTGCTCAGTGGCACTATGGCTTTTGGCTCAACGGTCAAAAACATTGCAGACAAGGGACACATGTGATCACCTTAGGAGTTCCATTAAAAATACTATCTCCAAAGCACAGTTACTATTCTGTGTCTGTTTGCAGTTGCCTTGGACATCTCAGAGTGTGGTAGCTATTTGATTTGACTCAGAGCATTATCTCAAGGAGGACCAATAAAAAATAAAAACCAACTTTATTACAGGAACCATAAAAAACTGCCAACATCTTAAAGACAAACATGGGATTTCTGTTAAAGAAAGCAAGAGCCTGGCTAGGACTTTAAAGGGGTGTCTAGGAACTGCACATTGACAGGGACTACAAAAGCAATCTGACATTTCTGGACACGTAAAAAGAGTTATGCTGGTGCAAGGTCTTGTGTGTTGTTATTAAGAAAGGTAGAATACACAGATTTTTGTTACTTTTTTTTCCCCTCTTTCCTATTTTGCAACCCCATAAAGCAATACTATAATTTTGTAAACAAATTATGGCTTTATGTAAAACTACACAAAAATAAACAAAGATATTTTAAAAGAATGATTGAAAATATTTAGCAATCACAAAATTCTGGAATATATGATAAAGAAAAAAAGCATAAAATATTTTTAAAACAGATAGCATATTCCACTTAGCCATGCTGCCTTGGTACGGCACTCAGAACTTGGTAGGGCCCCACCCAGCGACCCCAAGCAGCTGGGGAGCTTCAGTACACCATGTGGCATGAGCTGAAGGCCTGCACAGCATACTCCACCTAGCCATGCAACCTTGGTATGACACTCGGAACCAGATAGGGTCCCCTCGGCAACCCCAATAGCTTGGGAGATTCTGTGCATGACATGGCATGAACTTAAGGCCTGCACATTGTACTCTATCTAGCCATTCAGCCTTGTATGCCACTCAGAATCTGCACAGGCCCTGCTCAGCAACCTCAATCAGCCGGGGAGCTTCAGTGGCTTCGTGGGGTGTGCTGAATGTCCACCCAGTGGACTCCCCCCATTTGGATAGCCTCTGAGTGATGCTAGGGGACCTGGTAAATCCTGCCTAATGACCCTCACTCAACTGGGGAAACTGCCTCCTGTAAGGACACCCATCCTCAACCCAGGAAACAACTGAGACTTTGCATTTGGCTGCCACGGGAATACAGAAAAATGATGAAATGAAAGAGCAAAATGCAATCTCAAACCTCCAGTCCATCCCAAACAAGCCTATGAGACGTGGACATAGAAGAAAGTGTAAGCTTCACACTTGACCTTCTTAATAGCAACTGAAGTAAAAAAACAACTCCATAAAGCTGTAAGGAAATCAGATTAGAAATAATCTCCCAGGTAAAACAAGAAATGATAAAAATAATAAAAGAAATGTAGAACACATCTAAAGAAGACATAGTTAAAAAAATACAGCAGCACTGCAAAATGATGGAAACCATGAATGAACAATATAAGAAAGAATTAGAATGCATAAAACAGATTCAAAGAGATATCCAGGAAACAAAAAAATTCCATTGAAAGCTGGCAAAAACACCTGAATGAATAGGAAGATAGACTTTCAGACCTTGAATACAAGATTGCAGCTAGTGAACAGGAAAGGAAAGATCTTTTAAAAATAACAAGAAATCAGGAAATAACAGTTAACTGTTAATCGGGAAATTCAACAGTTGCAAGATGATGTAAAGAAAAACATGTAAGATTGATAGGTGTAAATGAAAAAGAAGGAGACAACACAAAAGACATAAAAAAACTATTTACAGAAGTAATAGCCAAAAATTTCCTAAACATGGGAAGGGAAACTGATGTACACATAAGTGAAGCATATAGAATTCCAATCAGCCATAACTAAAACAAAACTACATCCAGACATATAATAATCAACATCCTAGAAATTCAACATAAGAACAGAATATTAAAAGCTGTGATAGTAAAGAAACAAATCACCTATAAAGGAAAGCCCATCAGAATCACAACAGACTTCTCAACACAAACAATGAAGTCAGGGAGAGCATAGAGTAAAGTATTTTATATCCTAAAGAAAAATGACTTCTAACCCAGATTGATGTACCCTGCAAAACTGTCCTTCAAAATCAATGGAGAAATAAGATACCTCCATGACAAACAACAGCTGAAGAACTTCATGACCACCAAACCAACTCTGCAAAGAATACTGAAAGATATTCTAGATAGACAAAAATAACTATGACTTCAAGAACACCAACAGAAAAAAACCACCAAGCAGGGCAAACAATTAAACACAGGGGAAAGGTAAAGAACCAAAAGCAGAAAGATAACATGACAAAACTAAGCCAATATGTATCACTTATAACCATTAATGTAAATGGCATCAATTCATCAATTAAAAGAAACAGGCAGAAGAGATCAAGAAACAACATCCAACCCATATGCTGTTTACAAGAAACTCATCTAACCCAAAAGGAAATTCATAGACTGAAAGTCAAAGGATGGAAAATAATATTTCATGCAAGATGAAACCAAAAAAAAAGCAGGAGTAGCTATTCTGTTTGCAGACAATATGAACTTCAAACCAAGAATGATCAAAGGCAATAAAGAAGGTCACTAAATACGGGTTAGGGGAAGATTTCAATAGGAAGAGAAAACAATCTTAAATATATATGCACCAAATATGGGAGCACTAAGCTGTATAAGACAAATATTAATAGAAATGAAAAATCAAGTAAGCAATAACACAATTATAATGGGAGACTTTAACACTCTATTGACACAAAGAGACAGAACAACTAGATAAAAAGTCAGCAAAGAAATAACAGAACTGAATCAAATATGTGAACAAATGGACTTTGTAGATGTGTACAGAATGTTCCACCCAACAACATCAGAATATACATTCTTCTCAGCTGCACATGGGTCATTGTCTTAAATAGATCACATGCTGGCCCATAGAACATGCTTGAGTAAATGCAAAAGAATCAAATTTATACCATGCATATTATATGATCATAGTGCCATGAAACTGAAAATTAATGACAAAAGAAACTGCAAAACCCCATAAACACATGGAAATTAAATAATACACTCCTGAACAATCAATGGGTCATGGAAGAAATTAAAGAAGAAATTAAAAAATATCTCCAAACAAACAAAAATGCAAATACAATGTACTAGAACCTGTGGGATGCAATGAAAGCAGTCCTCAGAGGGAAATTTATTGCAGTGAATTCCCACATCAGAAAAACAGAATGAACACAAATAAATAACCTGATGCTACACCTCAAGCATCTAGAAAAAGAAGAGTAAGTCAAGCCCAAAGCCAAAAGAAGGGAGGAAATTATAAAGATCAGAGCAGAAATTAATGCAATTGAGACTAAGAAAACAATACATAAAATTAATGAATCAAAGAGTTGGTTCTTTGAAAGAATAAATAAAACTGATAAGCCCCTAGCCAACTTAAAAAAAGGAAAGAAAAAAATTCAAATTCATGCAATAAGGAATGAAAATGGTGAAATCATTAAGGACCCTGTGGAAATACAGAAGACCATCAATACCTAGTCAAAAACCTTTACTCTTATAAGTTCAGTAACACAGAAGAAATGGACAGATTCCTAGAAACATGAATTACCAAAGCTGGATCAAGATGTAAAACAACTGGATAACCCAATTTCAGTTAATGAAAATGTAATTAGAACCTAAGCAACAAAGAAAAACCCAGGTCTTGATGGATTCACAGCTGAATTCTACAGGAAATTCAGGGAAAACTTAATGCCAACACTCCTCAAACTCTTCAGTGAAATTTAAAGGAAAGCAAGTCTCCCTAACTCATTTCTGGAAGCAAGTATTACCCTAATACCAAAATGAGAGAATGACCCAACCAAAAAGAGAACTATAGGCCAATCTCCATAATGAACATGGATGCAAAAATCCTCAATAAAATACTGGCCAACAGAATGCAGCAAGTCATCAAGAAGATTATGCACTATGACCAAGTGGGATTCATTCCAGGAATGCAGGGATCACTTGACATATGCAAACCAATAAAAATAACACACCGTATCAATAGAACCAAAGATAAAAATCACATGATCATCTCAATAGATGCAGAAAAAGCTTTTGATAAAGTCCAACACTCAGTCATGATAAGAAGCCCATGGAAAATCAGAATAGATGGTCTTTACCTCAATCTGATAAAAACCATCTATGACAAACCAACAGGCAGTATCATATTAAATGGTTAAAAACTGAAAGCTTCCACTCTAAAATCAGGAGCAAGAGAAGGCTGTCCAATATCACCACTCCTCTTCAATATAGTGCTGGAAACATTAGCCAGAGCAATTAGACAAAAGAAAGAAATAAAAGGAATAAGGATAGGAAAGGAAGTTAAATCATCAGTATTTGCACGTGACATGATACTCTATGTAGAACAACCCAAAACTCCATTGAAAGACTTGTAGATATAATAACCAGACTCAGTAATGTAGCTGGATACAAAGTCAATGCTCAAAAATCAATAGCATTCCTATACCCAAACAACAAACTCACTGAGAGAAAAGTAAGTGAAACTACACCCTTCACAATAGCATACAAAAAATGAAATACTTAGGAATCAATCTAATAAAGGACGTAAAATATCTATACATTGAAAGTTACAGTGCTCTGAAAAAAGAAATTGAAGAGGGTTTCAGAAAATGAACAGACATTCTTTGTTCATGGATAGGAAGAACAATCATTGTGAAAATGCTCATTCTTCTAAAATTGTTATGCAGATTTAATGCGATCCCAATCAAAATAGCATTAGCATACATCACAGATCTAGAGAAATCATTCCTAAAGTTCATCTGGAAGCAGAAGAGACCTAGAATAGCAAAGGAAATTCTGGCAACAAATGCAAGGCAGGAGGCATCACAATCCCGGACTTGAAATTATACTACAAAGCTACTTTGATAAAATCAGTGTGCTACTGCAATAAAAACAGACCTGAAGATCAATGGAATAGATTAGAAGACACAACCCCAACTACAAACACACTCAGCCACCTTATCTTCAGCAAAGGGGCCAAACATGTTCCCTGGAAGAAAGATAGCCTCTTTAATAAATGGTGCTGGAAAAACTGACCTTCCATATGCCAAAAACTAAAACAAGACCCATGCTTGTCACCATGCACTAAACTAAAGTCAAAATGCATCAAAGATCTAAATGTTAAAACAGAAACAGTAAATCTGCTCGAAGACAAAGTAGATAGAAACCTTGAAGTTATAGGAGCAGGCGTGGAATTCATGAAAAAAAATCAAGCTGCACGGGAAATATTTCCCAGAATCAACAACTGGGATCTTGTCTTATTAAAAAGGTTTTGTATGTCAAAATGAATCTCCAACAGAGTGAAAAGCAAACCCACTAATTGGGAAAAAATCTTATTCAATTGTCTGTCAGACAAAGGACTTCTATTTAGAACATATAAAGAATTTAAAAAAAAATCAGGCCCCTGAAATTCAAAGGCCCAATCCAAAAATGAGCATCTGAGATAAATACACACTTCTCAGCTGAAGAAATATGTATGGCAAATAAATACATGAAAAAATGTTCAACATCATTGGTCATTAGAGAAATGCAAATTAAAACAACATTGAGATTCCATCTCACTCCAGAAAGAATGGCCAGGATCAAGAAAACAACCAATAACAAATGCTGGAGAGGCTGTTGGGAAAAAGGAACTTTTATGCACTGTTGGTGGGAGTGTAGACTGGTGCAAACATTGTGGAAATCAGTCTGGAGTTTCCTCAAAAAGCTGAAATTGGAGGTCTCATTTGACCTAGCTATCCTGCTTCTGGGCATATTCCCAGAAGAATGAAAAACATCATACTACAATGATATATGTGCACCTATGTCTATAGCAGCACAACTTGTAAT
Organism: Cuniculus paca; assembly: GCA_004365215.1. Lineage (NCBI taxonomy): Eukaryota > Metazoa > Chordata > Mammalia > Rodentia > Cuniculidae > Cuniculus > Cuniculus paca. The sequence continues at coordinate 9,897 of RJWT010018654.1, forward strand.
AGCTAAATCTTGGAAACAACCCAAATGCCCATCAACTGAGGAATGGATTAAAAAATGTGATATTTTTATGTAATGGAGTACTACTCAGCTATAAAGAAGGATCATATTGAGGCTTTTATAGGTAAATGGATGCAACTTGACACCATAGTCATAAGTGAAACCAAACTCATTCACTTAAATAATGTATAGGCTCCCTATATAAGAATCTGAAAGAGTAAATAAGATAAAATCTTAAATAAATATTGTGAAAGGGTTAGAAACTGCTCAAAGGAGAAAAATAACTCAGGGAAAAGGAGAAAAGAAGGAAGGGAAAAGATAAAAGATATAAATTTGTATATATACATAAGATAGCTAAGATGATTGTACTACTAATTCTATTAGTTCTTGGAACAAAACAGTAAACATTCATAGGTTTAGATCAACTTTTCATGTCTATATCTGATAATCTAAGTAACTCTTTTGAAGATAAGGATGCAAAATAACAACCATTGTTATGTTCCTTCCACCTTGTTTTGAAAGCCTATATTGTTATTATTTTGGGCTTTTTGTATTTTTTTATTTGTCCCTTTTGTTTCTTGTTTTTCTTGTATTTCATTTTGTTTTTCCCTCTAATACAGAAAGGATAGATGTACATGTATGGGGTTCAACATATCTAGAATTTCTCCTAGAGTTTACAAGAACTGACTTCATTATGTATGATAGTATGAACAGTTGTTTTGAAGAAAACAAGAAATTATGGTAGCCATTGCTGATTTCCTATCTTGTTTTAAAGTCATATAATGCTTTTATGCTTTTGTTTTGATTGGTTTTATTCTGTTATTTTACTTGATTTTATTATGTGTGATTGTATGGATGACTGTTTTGAAGAAAATGAGACATTATAGTAACCATTGTTCATTTCCTATTATCTTATTTTGAAGTTCTGCAATACTCTCATTCTTTCATTTTGATTGGTTTTATGCTATTTTGTTTTGTTTGTATTTATTGTGTATGAAGGTATGGGCAACTATTTCAAAGAAAACAAGACACATTATGGTAGCCACTGTTGATTTCCTGTTGTCTTGCTTTGAAGTTCTGTGTTGCTTGCATTGTTCTGTTCTGATCTGCTTTCTTCTGTTCTGTTTTGTTTTGCTTTATTCCCTTTAATATAAAATTAAAAAACATTCTAAAAACAAATAAAATGACAGATGTAAACATAAACTAGCTGTAAATGTTTTAAACCTAAGTGATTAAATATTTCAATCAAATATAGGAGAAATAAATAGCAAATGAATATGATTCAGCAATACACTATTTTTCAGGAGATATACTTTACATGGAAATAAAAGGATGAAAAATATATACAATGGAAAGTCTAACCAATTTACAGATGAAATAGCAATAACAATAGCAGACAAAATAGAGTTTAGGATAAAATGTTAACAGAGGCAACAAAATGTACATTATGAAAAGAGGACTGTGTAATCAGGAAGTTTGATTACAAATGTATATATACTTAAAGATAAAGCCTCAAATTTAATGAAGCAAAATTTGGCACAATTAAAGAGGCAAATAAATAGCAAATCAATTTATTTGGGAGTTCAGCACATTTTCAGTACTAAGTGAAACTAGACCGATGATCAACAAGAAAAAAGAAGGGGAAAAATTATAAAACAAGTCTAAAAGACATCTGTGAAACCTAACATTTAATAAAAAAGAATGTATACATTTCACAAGTGCACATGGTACACTAGAAACACAAAATTTTTTTTCAAATGAAGGATTTCTAAATAAATGTTCATAAAACGTATGCTTCTCAACAAGACAACATTAAGATGGCAAGGTTACTTACGTTAATCTGTAGATTGTACATAACCAACATAAAGTGCTAGCAATTTTTTTACTGAAATGTCTGTTCCACTATAAAATTTTTACAGAATGAAAATGATACAGATTACTTAAAAATATCTTGAGAATTAATATTGTTGGAGGACTTACTTTCCCAGGATAACACAAAAATCCACTGGAAAACTGAAGTAATAAAGGTACTGAAGTTTTGGCACAAGGAGAGCAATATGGATCATTAGACTATAACTGAAAATTCAGATGTAATCCTTTACATTTATGCTTATTTGATTTGTGACAACAGTGACAAGAACAGTCGAAGTGAGGACAGTTGTCTAGTTAGCAAATATTACTGGGACAATTGGGTATCCACATCCAAAGAATGAATATGGACATCTATTTCTCATCTTACTGAATATTCAATATAAAACAAAACAGATTTAAATCAAAAACTAAAACTATAAACTATAGAACACATAGAAGTAAACCTTCATGACTACATGTTGAGCAATTTTTGTTTTTTATTTTTAAATTGTAATGCTCAAAACAAAAAAAAGGAAAATAAATTGAAATTCATTAAAATTAAAAAGTTGCATGTGAGAGCTTAGAAAGTTAAAAACAATACCCAGAATGGAAAGACGTATTTTAAAATTACCAAAGGATCTAGTACTTAGAACATGAAGAATTCTTACAACTCAGTAGCAAATACACAAGCAACTCAATTTTTAAAATAGGCAAAAGATTTGACCAGATATTTCTCCAAAGAAGATAAACAAATGCCAATAAGCATATGGAAAAGTGTTCAACATAAGTAACATTAAAAAGGCAAATTATTTGTTTTGAAATCTTATATCACTTATACTGTTTTGATTAGCTTTATTCTGTTTTAGTTTGCTTGGCTTTATTCTCTTAAAAATAAAAATTATTTAAAAAGGCAAATTAAAACCATGACAAGAAACCATTTCAAACCTATTAAACTGAATATGAAATAAAAAATAGTGAAGATTGGCTTGGAAGCAGAGACATCTCTTTTAAATTACTGTTGAGAACCTGGACAGGTGCAAGTCACTGTGAAAACAGTCTGGTGGTTCCTTACAAAGCTAAGTTCCAGCAGTTCATCTCTCAAGGGAAGATAGATCTATGTCTGTGTAAAAAGTTGTAATGGGACATCCACAACAGCATTGTTCATGATAGTTAAAAAGTGGAAATATCCTAAATGTCAATCAACTGATGAGTGGATAAACAAAATCCACAGTGGCACATCCCTGTACTAGAATAATATTTACTACATAAAGGAAGCAAGTAACAACATGCTGCCACCAGCATAAAACTAGAGAGCATTACTTTATCTAAAAGGAGGCTGTCACATTACAACACATATTGTAAGCTTCTCTTTATTTAAATATTTGCAATTGGTAAATACTAAGAGATGGGAAGAACAGTTGTTATTGAGAAGGCTCGATCTGAAGAAAGTAATGGAGAAGCAGGAAAGAATGATCACTGCTGTGTATGGAGTTTCTTTCTGGGTTGCTTAAAATTTTCTAAAATTAATATGGAGTAATGATTGCATAATCCTGTGACTAAAATAAAAAGACTAAACTGAACAATTTAAATAGGGAAATTTCATTATACATCAAATATTTCTTAATAAAGCTATATAAAAGTATCCATTTCCTTTCTGATAGATTTCAAGACAGGTATGTAAATTCTCTTATTTGCTAAAATAGTCAGTAATTGTCAGGGATAGACTTAAAAACACAGGAAACACAAATCAAAGTTCGGAGATATGTGAAATGTGTTGAAAGACGGAGAAAGAACAGCATATTCAGGTGAAATCTCAAGAAGTTCTTTTCATACTTTCCACTTATTTTCTGCAAATTCTCTTAATTTAGTTTGCTTTCTGTATCTGTGAAAACTTTATCTGTAGCATTCGTTCAGTCATTGATTGGTACAACAACATATCCATTCTTTTCTTTTGAATGAGTCATGATCCATACACTTTATGAGCCTCTTATTTTAAAGAAAGAACACTGAAAGAAAATGTATTCATACATTCAATAAAGCATAAACAAAACCAAGTAACCTTACAAATACATAAAGATATGTTAAAAGTAGGCAGGCATAAGATAATAAGGGAATGATTGTGGGGTATGAAACCTTATAATACAGCTGTGCAAACTGCAGTTTGAGTAGCATTTGTTCATGTTGGGTCCCATTGTGTATAAAGCACATTAAACATAACAGTATTCTTTAGCTATGATATTATTGTCCCTCCCTTGTCACATTGGGATGCAGTGAAATTAGTACCTTTTCACAGGCTCCTTTCCAATGGAGAGCAGACAACTTTAGTTCTTCTCAAGATCAAAACAGAGTTTCACTTCATTCTCTTTCCAATGCTAACCATGCTGATCATTCATAGATGGTTAGACTTCTTCAGAAAGGAACTGATGGGAGAGATGAGAGGACATCTATGAATCTTTAGAGGTGTAGCAGTAAGATGTCTGGGACTACATGTCATCTTTCTAGAAGTGATTGAGATACTGAAATGGAAGCCAATTTGGTCGTAAAATTCATGATAATTTACACTGCTGACCTTTTAAAAGTCACAAACCAATCAAGTCTTTTGTACCACTGTATTCTCTCAGTCAGTATAGAATTACACTTACTTTTTAGCACTAAATAGCACTTAGCATGGTTATTTTCTACCTCTTTCTTGCCAAACTTGAATTATAAAAAGAAAAATTTTTGCACTAATGCAAACTTATTCTCTTCTTTATTTTTAATCCTTTGTTTTTTCATTCATTTAAGTAGAGAAAGTAAAGTTTCTCAGAATACAGAGTCAATAAAATAACCCCACTTTCTTAAGGTTGGATTTGACATATTTACACTACGTCTTCTCAGGAAAAAGGCAGTAACAAAACTTCCCATGCAGCTGCCAGCCTGCAGTTCATTTCCCTTTTAAATCACTGAGTTTAATGCAAACACAACCAAGCTGAGTTTATTAATTGCCACTGGTTGTAGATAATAAACATTACCATATGCAGTGCAATCATTATAGGAGTAGTAGACTTTTGGTTATACTTCTTTTTAAAGTATATTTTATCTGGTAGATATTTTCTTCTTGTAATAATTACACTAGAGTTTTACTTGAGCACACCATTAATCTCTGTCAATTGTGTATGTTTTATTTTATTTTGTTTATTTTTGATCACACATCTTTTTGCAAAGGGATTTTTATTGAGAAGAGAGGATAGTGAGAATGCACAGATGATACCCCTAAGTTCATGGTTTGTACTCTAGAAAGCCATGATTAGGAGAAAACTGAAAATATTTTTCTTTCTGAAATTTTAAGAGTACTTGCGCTGCATCTGTGAATTTCACACTATTTCTTAATTTATATAAGATAAAAAGGGATGTATTTGTACGGTTGATATTCCCCCAGTTTCTAAGAAATTCTTTGTGAAAATAGATAAATTCTCAGTGATTTCATTGGCCTTGTCTAAAATTGTTGATATAGGCAAAATCTGGAACTTCTCACATTGCATTCTACTGGTTAGCATCTGAAAATCACCTAGCATGCTTTTCAGTAAAGGATGTGACTAGAAACAACTCTAGTCTACTGCAATGACGCTTTCTGGTCAGGGTAAAAGAAGATGCATTTTAAGCACCATTATAGGTATTGCTTGTGCCCACAAAATCCTGAATAACTCTCAAGTCTTTCTGTAGGCTTTTATCTGAGCTAAAATTACTGAAGCAATTAGCTGGGATAAATATCCTTGATTCTGAAGTTGACTTTTAGAAGAAAAAGTTACAAGTTTTATCTGGTGTTCCAACCTGGTAATGCTCTCCCTGTTGAATTCCTTACTTGTGTCTACATTGCCACTTTTTACTAACTTCATTTCAGTACTGTTACTTGCATTTTTTTTTAAATTTTGCAATTCCTTGGTCAAAATTGGTGCAGATTCTGTTTAGATTTTTCTGATTTAACTTTCCTTTACTTTGAGCTCCAGGAGGTTTATGTGAAAGGAATATATTTCAGACTTGTCCAAATGAGAGTTAAGTGTATAATTAGAATGATTTTAATGGTAAACAAGACAAAACAATAATATCAACAGAAAAAAATACACAAAGGAAATAATTACTTAATGTTCTTAGTAAGTATGTGCTAGGAAACGAACCTTATCACCAGTCTAAGAAGCCTGGTCATCCATAGAAGATCAGCATGGTTAGCATTGGAAGGAGAGATGACATGAGTCTCTTTTGGACTTGAGAAGAATTGCAATTGTCTATTATCCATTGAGAAGGAGCCTATGAAGTGGGACTGATGGAAGAGATGAGAGAATAGTGGTGAATTTTTGGAGGTATAGCAGCAATGCTTGGAAGCAGTATGTCATCAGTTACTCATTTTCTCTAGGAGTTTGATTCACTTTGATGGTCTGGGTTAGGAGAGCCTCACAGCTATGAATTAGAACATGAAACGATAAAATGTATAATTTCTTTGTCTTCATCAGGGATGGCAGATTTACAAATATATAAGAAGTCAGGTGGAACTAAGATGGCATTATTTAGTGGAGGATAGCTTTCTATAAAGTGTAGTACTTCAGTATGAAGGTCAGGGGACAAAAAACAAAGTTGATTTCATATACTGTCCTAAGATGATTATGCATATGCAAGTTTGAGTTTCCAAAAATTTCCTTTCATCCATAAAGTTTTAACAGGCTCCAAGGAAAAGTTCCTGAAAATTTTGATCATTGAACTTCCTTGGAAACCTCCTTCCTTGTCTTTTTCAACATCTTCCATATCTTTGAGAGATTCTTGCTACCCTAGAACAAAGAAAATGGTTACTCTGCCATCTAATATATTCCATAAATCAATTTTTCTTAAATTGAAAGAATAAATGACAGTAATAGTAATAATAATAATAAAGTCTCTTAAATTTCCATGAAATCCAATTAATTATTGAAATTAAGAAGAGGTTCTTTGTGCCAGCAGCCTACTGACCAGCAACCACATGAATCTGTGTATATATCTAGGGATTAGGATATCTCTGAGTGCTATACGTCAATTAGTATAGTGAGTGAATGCTCTTAACTTCTAAACTGGTTCAGTGTTATACTTTCATCTATGATCCGGATGTAGTTTCAACTGAGGTGAAAAAAAGAACCTTCTAACTTTCCTTTGTATAACTGGAGATTGAATCAGAGTACAGGGTCTTATGTGAGCTGGGCTTGAACTTCTGATCCTCCTGCCTTTGCCTGCCAGAGTGCTGCGAATACAAGTATGTGCCATCACTCCTGGCTTTGTTCTCAGTTTTGACTCCACTGGCTCATTGAATATGGCTCTAGACCAACAGTATTATTAACATTCAGAACTTGCTTGAAATTCAAATTGTGACTGTCCCCTAGTGATATGTGATCAGATACTAACATTGTAGCTGAACAATCTTCAGTTTAATGAATTCTCCAGGTGACTCTGATTACAGTAAGTCTTGGAAAGCATACTTCTAGTCAAACAGAACTCAGATCGAGGGAAAAGAATGATTTTATAATACCAAAGTAAGATGGCATTAGTCACTTACTAAAGTTAACTTACAAAGTCGTGTGTACTAGGTGTTTTTTAGGAAAGCTTATTTTTAACCAACTGAAATTACTTACTCCCTGTTAGTCATACCCATTACTCTTCACCATGTTTTCTGTCCAAAGTCAATATTGTACTCTTTTACTTAGTAATACCAATTGTTTATATTGAAATTTAATCTTTTTTTCATTGCTTCTTCATAATATTTGTTTATAACAACTTCTCAGAGCAATAAGACAAACCAAGAAGAGGCATTTTTGATGAAAATTTTAAAATATAAAAGAAAACTCACTCAGACTTCCCTGGGACAAAGTAGAATGAGATTCCCCGTTAAGAAGGGATATATTCATTAATTTCAGTCATCTACAAGGTATTTTTTCATTAATCTTAATCCTGACTGATCCAAAATTCTAAGTACTAGGTATGTTTCTTTCTTTGCTGGCTTTACCATGCACTCAACTGTGTCTGTCAGCTTATTAATTAGTTTAGAGAGTTAAATTTGCCTGCACAAAAGTTAATGGAAAATTAGAAGTCCAGTTCTATGAAATGATGTGATACCCACAGAGCAAGAAGTGGATTTGCTTTTTATAATTATACTTTGATACATATAATAAATCAAAGAGAAGAGTTACTCATTGAAAACACTGGAATAATGTGTGTGGGAAAAAAAATGCCTGTGGAAATACCTGTGGTCAGAAAAATGCCATGTTAGTATTTTTTTAAACTCTTACATGGCAACTCAAGTTATCAGTTTTTGAGGAAAATCCTACATTTTTATAAGTTTCAGTTTGAAAGAATTTTGTGGAAATATTAGCACAATAAAACCATTAGAATTGCTCTTACACTCTTCTTTCATTCTGCTGTTGCTTTAGGAAATAACTTTTTAATCGATACTTGCAATTTCTTCCTCTCGTGGTTACATGTTCCTGTACAGGGTTCATCTCACCAGCTATAGCGAAGCTAAGAGCTCTATTTCTTACATTGATAAAATGCTAGACTCGTGGTTACATAAAGGATCTTGCATGCAGGCAGCAATCCTCCCTGGAGCTCTGTATTTAGGTCTCCGGCCCAGATTTTCTCAAACTTTAGGCTGCTATATATTTAGAGTAGAATACAAATGAGTTTCTGAAGAACATAAATTATCTAAACTTCTTCCATACTGAAGAAAGTTCAAGTGTTTATCTATAAAGATTTTCCTTGAACCCTTGTGTACCATTTTCAATCAGCATGCATTCTGTTTGTGATATATAGAAGCTGTCTTGTTCTGTTATTCCTGTTCCTATATTATTTTAGTACACCTATTTTTTAAAAATGATTTTGCTATTCATAGGATTTAAAAAAAACCTTTTAGACATATGGAAAGGGCAATTGTTCTAATTTCTAGGTCTCTTTTCTGGAAAATATTTTTCTATTTTTATTCCAAATTGTCAGTCTATTTGTGATGTACATGTGCATGATAA
>RJWT010018655.1:0-18765 GCA_004365215.1 Cuniculus paca
GTTTTTTTTTTTTTTTGATCATTACTATTTGGAGTTCTATATGCCTCACTTATTTGTATGTCAAATTGTTTTTCTCTACCAGAAAAGTTTTCTGTCATGATGTCTGTGAACACTTTTTAAATGTCATTTGTGGTATCTCCTGCTTGTTCATTGACTCCAATTAACCTTAAGTTATTCTTCTTTGTCTCATGTAGCAACTGCTTTATTGATTTCTCATGTTCCCTTGCTAGTTTGGAGAAATCTTTCTTTTCCTGGTCACTAACTGCAAGCCTGTCTTTAATATCTGAGATCCTGCCATCATATTGCCCTAAACTGCTTTGAATACTTGCAATGGAGTTTTTGTTCTCTTGGATATCTGCTTGAATCTGCTTTATGAATTCCATTTCTTTCCTATGCTGTACTTCCATAATTTGCTTAAGCTCATGTATTTTTTTGATCTGTGTCTGCTCTGACATCTCTAAGCATGGTGTGTATTTTGGTAATCTCTGTAGTTATTTGAGAGATTATTTCTGATTTCATTTTTTTCCAGAGCCTCATTCAATTGCTTTGTTGTTTCCATTTCAGAGAGACTGGGTGGGGGGTTTTAGATTGTCCCACCTCATTGCCTCTTGCGTTTGCCTTTGAAAAACTGGACATCTGTGTTTACATCTTGTTTAAGTGTCTTTTCATTTCTTTTTTTAGTTTAATTCCTAGGGTGATGCTTGTAAGTTGCCTTTGGTGGGTTGCTTTATTTGTAGTATTTAGGATCCTTAGGTGATAATTGTTTCTCTGAGGTATCTTCCAGGTGTTGCTGGTTTTTGGGTTTTGAATCTGTTGGAAGATCTTACCTCTTCAGTTTGTTGGCTCAAACTCATTGTGATCCTCCAGCCTCAGACTCCCAAGTGCAGGGATTGTAGACATACACCACCACACCCAGTTCAAATGGAAGTTCTAGTTATGGTTTTTTGAGGAATCTCCATCTGACTTCCAGAGTAGTTGTACCAATTCACATTCCCATCAACTATGTAGAAGGATTCACATTTTCCTGTATTCTCACAGAATTTATTACAATTTGATTTCATAATGATTGTCATTCTTTCTAAAGTAAGATAGAATCTCACCAATGTTTTAATTTGCATTTTTCTAATACCCAGAGATGGTGAACTTTTTTTCATGTATTTTTTGACCATTTTATTTTTTCTGAGAGGAGCCTGCTTATTTCAGTTGCCCATTTCTTCATTGGGCCTTTTATTTTGGGTGTCTAATTTTTATTAGTTACTTAGATGTTTTAGACATTAGTCCTCTGCATGAGAAGTAGTTGATAAAATATTTTCCCTGTTCTGAAGGCTTTGTTTTCTCTCTCTTGGCTGTTTCCTTTGTTGTGCAGAAGGTGTTTAATTTATTTGTTTGTTTGTTTGCTTTTTGAGACAGGGTCTTACTATGTCATTTGGCCTGGCCTTGAACTTACCATGCAGCTTGGCCTGGCCTGGCCTCGAACGCTCAGTGATTCTCCTGCCTCAGACTCCCAAGTGCTGGTATTATAGGCATGTGTACCGCCATGCCCAGCAGAAGCTTTTTAATTTAATAAGATCCCATTTGTTGATTCTTGATGTTATTTCTTCTGTAAGTAGGGTTCTGCTCTGAATGTCCTTGCATATGCCATGTCTTTAAGAGTTTATCTAGTTTATCTTCCAGCAGACTTTCTGTTTTAATATTTAGATCTTTCATCCTCTTAGATTTTATTTTTAATTTATGGTGAGAGATATGGGTTTAGATTTAACCTTCCACATTTGGATAGCCAGTTTTTCCAGAAACATTTATTAAAGATGCTGCCTTTTCTCCAGCATATTTTTGATCCTTTTGTCAAGATCAGCATATTGAATATGACTGGGTTTTTTCTACATCCTCTATTCTGTTCCATTGATCCACATGTCTGTTTTTTTTAGTCACTGTATTTTTGTAATATAACTTCAAGTCTTGGATTGTAATGTCTCCTGCTTTGCTCTTGTTTCCTAGGACTGCTTGTGCTATTCTGGGTTTCTTCTGGTGCCATATGAACTTTAGGGATTTTTTTGTTTGTTTTTGTTTTTTTAGTTTTTGTGAGAAATGCTGTTGGTATTTTGATAGAGATTGCATTAAATGTATATGTCAGTCTTGGTAGTATGGCCATTTTGACAATATTGATGCTGTCTATTCAAGAACAGGAGATATCATTCTATTTTCTGATGCCCTCTTAGATCTCCTTTTTCAGAGCATTGTAATTTTAACTTTTATTTTATTTCCTTTGTTAGGTTAATTCCTAAGTATTTAATTTTTTTAAGCTATTATGAATGGTATTGTTCTCTTAACTTTTTTCTCAGTGGGTTCTTTTTTGGTGTACAGGAACACTACTTTTGTGTGTTGATTTTGTATCCTCTACTTGGCTGAATATATTCATTTCAGGGGTCTTTTTGGTAGAATTTTTTGGGTATTCTATGTAAGGGATCATGTCATCTGTGAATGGGGATAGTCTGACTTCTTCCTTTCCTATACATATACCTTTTATTTCTTTCTCTTGCCTGATTTCTTTGGATAATATTGAATAGGAATGATGGTAGTGGACATCTTTGTCTTGTTCCTGAGTTTAGAGGGAAGGCTTTCATTTTGTGCCCATGTAATATGATGTTGGCAGTAAGTTTGTCAGAAATGGCTTTTAGCAGATTGAAATAAGATCCTTCTATTCTTATTTTCTTCAGGTTTTTTTTTTAATCATGAAAGGATTTTGTCAAAGTCTTTTTTGTTTGTCTATTGAGATGATCATGTGATTTCTGCCCTTTTTTCTGTTTATGAGATGTATTACCTGTATTGATTTGCATATGTTGAATCATCCTGGTATCCCTGGGATAAAGCCTACTTTGTCATGATGTGCAATGTTTTTGATGATTCACTGCATCTATTTGCCAGTATCTTCTTGAGGATTTTCCATTTGCCCGTATCTTGGTGAGGTCCATTAAAGTGATTGGCCTGCAGCTTTCTTTTTTAGGTGAGTCCTTGTCTAGTTTTGGAATGAAGGCAGCACTAGCTTTCAGGAATGAGTTTGGCAGTACTCCTTCCCTCTCAATTTGATTAAAGATTTTCAGGAATATTGGTGTTATGTCTTTCTGGAAGTTCTTGTAGAACTCAGCAGTGAATCCATCAGGTCCTGTGGTAGGTGTATTTATTTTTCTTAGTGGTAGGTGTATTATTTTATTACCTCCTCAATTTTATTGCCTGTTATTGGTATCTTCAGGGTTTTTATATCTTCTTGGTTCCATTTTTATGGTTCATGCATATCTAGGAAGCTATTCAGCTTTTCTGGATTCTTGAATTTATTGGAGTACAGGTTTTGTTAAGTAGTTACTAATAACCTGGATTTCAGGAATAAGCATTGTGATCTCACCTTTTTCATTTCTAATTGCATTGACATGGGTCTTTTGCTTTCTGGTTATGGCTAAGGGTTTGTCTATTTTGCTTATTCCTTTAAAAAAAAACACAGCTCTTCAATCCACTGGTTCTTTTCTTCATTTTCTTTTTTAGTCTCGATTTCATAAATTTCTGCTCTGGTCTTTATAGTTTCCTTTCTTGTACTAAATATGGATTCGAATTGTTCTTGTTTGTCTAGGACCTTGAGGTATAATATTAGGTATTTATTTGGACTCATCCTGGTGTAGACAATAACAGCTATAAATCTTTAGTACTGCTTTTGTTTTGTTCCATAGGTCCTGGTATGTTGTCCTAGCATTATCATTTGATTCTTGGAACTGTCTCATTTCTTCCTTCATTTTTTTTATGACTCAGTGATTATTCAAGAATATAAGGTGTTACATAATTTCTATGATTTCTTTTGCCACTGATTTCTAGTTTCATTGTACTATGATCTGATAATATGCATGGGGTGTGATTCATCATACTGATTTAAATAGGCTTTATAGACTAATATGTGTCTATTTGGAGAAAGTTTTGTGTGCTGCTGAAAGTGCATATTTTGTTATCGCTGGTGAAACACTCTCTAGAGATCAATTATGTCCATTTGTACAAAGGCATGGGTCAACTCTGATATTTCTTTGTTGACTTTTTGTCTAATCTATTTGTGATAGTGGGGCATTGAGGTCCCTCACTGTAATTGTGTTTATCTATCTTTTATGTCCAGTAGTGTTCATTTTATGAAGTTGGGTGCACTGATGTTTAGCACATATATATTTATAATTGTTAACTCTTCCCATTAAGTTGTTTCCTTAACCAATATGTAATAATCTTCTTTGCATCTTCTGCTCGGTTTTGGCTTGAAGTTTATTTATCCGAAAACAGTATAGTTACTGCTGTTTGGCTTTGAGCTCTTGCTGCATGGAATATTGCTTTTTGTTCTTTGAGTTTTAGCATATGAGTTTCTTTTGGGTTAAGTGTGTTTCTTGTATATAGCACATTTTGGTTTTTTATGTCATCTGCTAATGTGTGTCTTTTGATTGAGGAGTTAAGACCATTTGTATTGAGAGTTATTGTTGAAGGCATTGACTTAGTCCCATAATCACATTATTTTCTGTTGCTGATTCCTGTTTGGTCCCTTCTTCTTAACTTCATGGCCTGTCTGACACATTCATTCTTACAGACTTTTTGGCCTGTTGGCACCCTGTCTCTTTCTAGGATATCCTTGAAAATTTTTTCAAGTACTGCTTTTGTGGCCATAAATTTCTTTAGGTGCTCTTTGTTATGGAAAGACATTAATCCTACAGAAATTTTGAAAGCTAGATTTGCAGCACATATTGGTCTGGGTTGGAAATGGTTTTTTTAATAACTTGAAACACTTCATTCTCTTGGCCTTTAAGGTTTGTGTTGAGAAGTCTGTTGTAATTCTAATAGGCTTACCTTTGTAAGTGATCTGTTACATTACTCTAGAGCTTTTAAGATTTTGTTCTTTTGCTGGACTTCTGGGATTTTTGATTATGACATATCATTGCTGTTTTTTTTTTCCTGATTGTGGCTGTTTAGGGTTCTACATGCCTCACTTATCTCTGTGTTAAGTCCTTTCCATATATTTGGAAAGTTTTCTGCTATGATTTTTGTATACAGCTGTTTTATGACATTTGCGTTGGCTTCTGATTTTTCACTAATTCTGATTAATCTCAGATTAGTCTTCTCTGCATCATGTAGCTACTCTTGGATCTATTTTTCATTGTCTCTTGTTTTTATTATCTCTCTGAGTTTATGGCCACCTGTGTCAGCTTTCTATTGTAGTTCTGATACTTTCTCCTCATGTTGATCACTTCTACTCCCCATACTTTCAATTGAATTTTTTTTATCTCCTGTGTTTCTGTTTTGGTACAGTTTCTTTGCTAAACTGTCATTCAAATTTTGCATTTTATTTAACTTAGCTATCTTTTTATGATTACCTTCTGTAATCTCACTGATCATTTTATTATGTCTATGACCTATTTAGTTGTATTATCTTTGAGCTCACCAAGCACTTCATTGATCTATTTTTATCTCCTCTTTTATCATTTTCTATAATTCAATTATTTGGCATTTGCTTTCCCTCCTATCATTGCCCCGTGGATCAGCTCTGGGGGAGTTGGGAGTTTTTAGAGGCAATTTATTGCCTCGCCTTTTCATGTTTCTGTTTGTGTGTGTGTGTGTGTGTGTGTGTGTGTGCACATGTATGTGCTTGTCCTGAAGGCTGAGGGTTGCTTGTAGCAGGAAAAACTTTGTTGCTAGTATGGAAATCTCTTTAGTTAATATCTGCTTTCCGTTGTTGTACTCTGGTTGTGACTGACTATAGGCCTTTGGCTCTGTCCAAGATCAGACCACCTTCATTAATTTGGCAGGGGATGATGCAGTGTACTTGGCCCAAAACTGCAGTATTGTTAATGACAAAAAAGCAAGCCAGATGTTGGCATACAGTGAAAGCTAATTAATAGCAGAACAGCTATTGCACTCTGTAAATAGCAACAAAATTAGCAACAATAATATATTCAAAGACAAACTGGTTATTGACATAAGAACCAATAAACACTACACTGTACCACCCCTAGGAATAGAAAACAGATGTAAAATAATAATATAGACACAAAGACAAACGGTGTATTAACATAAAATAAATATCTACTAAATGCAAGAACTATACCACCATTAACAATAGAAAGGAATTCAACAATAATAGCATGGGGAAACTAAGTGTCTAAAGATAAATAAAACTTAACAGAATACTAACAAAAATGGAGGGGGAAAGAAAATGAAAGAAGTAAATTTTGAAAGATAAAGAAAGATGAGAGGAAAGAGAGAAAAGTGAAATAAAAGGCCCTATTGAGGAGTAAAAGAAAATTAATAGAATTAGATTAAAGTAGTAGAAAAGAATAATCAAGAAAAAGAAAAAAACAGAGAAAATAGAGGAAAAAAAATCCAAAATGCCAATGAAGGAAAAGAGAAATAGGTTCAAAAATTCCTCCATGCTTTCAAATTAGTGGATTCTTTCCAAGGTCTCTTGTACTGGAATTACTAGCTATGGAGGAAGGATGGTGAACCACTCCTAAATCCTATTTTGTTTCCATATTCACATTATTGTGTGTGAATGCTCAATCCCGTCCTGCCTTTCCTTCTGGGTATGATCAATCAATGGTGTCTTGCCGGGACTGTATCCACTCCAGCCGCTCCCAGTTTCTGTGTCTTTTTGCTCCAAGTCACTGATTTCCCCACCTAGTCATATGGCATGTGGGTTTGTGAAGTGCACCCCCCTCCTGCTCCAGATGCCTCTCTATCGATACACCCCATACTGTGTCAACTGTTCAAACTGAGACACATTCCTAATTACCTTAGCAGATAGGGAAAGCAAACAATGTAGACAGCAGGATAGGGGTGGGGAATCAAGCAGTCCAATGTAAGTAATGCCAGCACTTTCAGACCCAATCCCCTTAGAGACCATATACAGCTGTCCTGGATTCTCACCACAGAGATCAAGACCTCTTTGCCTTTCCCAGCCTGAGCTTAAACTTCTTAGGGGTCTATGTCCAGTCTATGCCCTCTTCACTAATGTCTCCTGTGGCCATCTCCCACCCAGTTAGTGTGATAGGGTGACCAAAGGAAGTCAGTTCCAGGGCCATGAACAATGCACACTGAGGCCAGGTCACCCAGCATTGGCTGTGCCCTGACATCATGGTGCTGGGGGAAAGGCACAGGATCAGGTACATGTGCTGTCCACAGTTCTGCTCTTTGAATATGAATAGTTACCCACAGGCTCCCAAAACAACCAAACTCATATTATACATCAAAGGGTCTGTCATCCTTTCCCCTATAGCCCAAGGGAGACTTCTCAAACTTGTACTCCAGGGCAGAGATAGGAATCAGGTCGGGGAGGGATCAGCATCCTGAGCTCTAGCCCTGACCTCACCATCCAGTCAAGGAATGCTTGTCCTGGTCCTAGAGAGCCTTTTCATTCAGTTCTAGACTAAACCATTTCTTAATGAACTGAAAAACAAGAAGCTTTTTACACAAAGTCAGCAATTTAAACTTTAAGGATCCACAGAACACACCTGTTATTTAACTTCGCTCTGAAGACATAAATGTTTCACATGACATCAGTCTTTCCATGCACCAGGCCCATCTGTTTAGGGAACAGAAGAATACAGAACTTACTCAGGTGCAGCTACAGTGGAAGTATCCAAAAAGTGAGGGAGCCAGCAGGAAGGGAATCTAGAACTCTGCCCAAATGATGCAAGGGTGGCTTTGGATATGGCACTCTCTAAGGTGACAGGAGACTGCAGGAGAAGGCAGAACTCCTGGTCAGAGTGGAGGGGCTGTTGAGGATTCTAACCCTCTGCCCTGTCTGGAGTTCTCGGTGGTCCCCCCCCACCTTCTGACCTGTCTGACCCTCCTGAGTGAGGTCTTAGTGGAGTCTCAGTCTAAGTGGGGGCTCTCCTAGGGTCTCCCCTTCCCTCTGTTGTTTCTGACCCTTTAGTGAGGTCTGGGTTACTTGCTAGCTCTAAGATCTCTTCCACAGAAAAGACTACCGATATCTAGTGGCCTTGAGGCATAAAGTGAAAGGAAATTGTAAAGTTCAAGGAAGAGTCCTTTTTACCTTACAACTGGAGAGGCTCTTGAGGCATTAACTGAGCTAGTCATTTCGTGCCATAAACAATGTTTGAAAGTTACAATACAGAAAAAAATTGCCTTCTCTTTCTTCCACTTGTGCTAAATTGTACAGTGACAGCAATTTGTGGTGTGGTTTTCCTGGTGTGCAAGTCACCTTCTGTCTGAGCTGATTCTGGCCTGGCCACTGAGCATCCCTCTCTGTGGGCCCAGGTTGGAAGCTCAGGCCTATGGGGACTGGTGCTATTTTTCCTATAGGAGAATGAGCTGATGCTCTCGAGGAGGCTTTCTGCTCCAGGCAGTGACCCCAAATACCAGATCCATTTCAGCACATTCATCTTGTCCTGTTTGTGTCCCACATGTTGGTTCAAAAAGAAGAGACATTACATATATTGGCCTGGTTGGGAGTTTTGGCCTCTAATTTTAATTGGCTTATGATGATGAATGATCCATTATGATATACTTCCAGGAACAATGATTCAAAGAGGGTGGTTGGGGCAAGCCCAGGCTTTTTAGGAATTTAGTCAGGCCTCTGGGTCCATAGATCAGGACTTTGCAGGGCTCAGCATTATCTGTAGGAGGGTCCACCCCCAACCTCACGGCTGTGACAAGCATTCCCCAACTCATCTATCCTCTGCCAATGAAATACCAAGACCCAGACAGCCCCTGGCTGCAGGAAAGTGTGATGGCCACAAGCCAAGGACACGAGAACCATACCACCCTCGTGGAATGGAAGCAGCTATTTTGAGGGGATGCTGATGAATCATACAAGAAGCCATTTGTCACAACTTGATACAGAACATGTAGTACTCGATAGATAATGGGCTGCCTCTTAAGAGAACAGATCATCCATACCATTATGAGCGCTGAGTGCCATCTTTGTATGGTTAGGGTTTATGCATAACCACTTCCAAGAGCACTGTGTGGCTCACACAGAGCTCAACAAAATAACATATTCATCCAGATTTCACACTGGCAGACAGAACATAGTTAATCTCAGTCTAAATTAGATACAGATCCTCTTTGCAGAAGTCTGGGAGGGAAACAGGATTTCCCTTTCACCCAGTTTCTGAACTGGGCACAAGGAGCTTTAATTTCTGAATAAAATAGTGAAAACCAAGTGCATTTAGCCAATTGTCAAGTTTACATGTTTATTGACATGAGAAGAACTGAAAAATAGTAATTCTTCAAAAAATGTGGGAAATTTCCAAAGCCACACAATCACGTATAAACTGTGACCAATTAATGTGGCAGTGGTGGCCAAGTATGCTTTATAATCAACATGAATAGCAGAACCTAAGTCTTTAATGGGAACCCTATCACAAATTCCTTAAACCAGAAAAATTAGAAGCTAATGCTATAAATAATTATAAAAATAGCTCATGAACATTTAGATTTTTCCCCCTTCAACAATTGATGAAGTCATAAGAGGTGGGATGTGGAAACCCCTGGACAAACAGGACAAAAACCCCTGGAAAGTGACACAGAGAGGCCCTGATGAGTCTCAGTCCCCATTTGAGCCAGGCTGCCTTGGTTTCCTGAACTAACCAAACATCCACTCCATTCCTCCATGGACTGCAGCATGTTGCTCTGGGCAGCATAATATAGTTTACAGTTGAAGGGAGGCAGTTATTACTGAAATCTTTGATCACAAGTTTCCCAGAGAGATGACTCCGAAGGGACAAGAAAGGGCCTCTTTCTGCATATTGAAAGAAATCTTTACCCTTAGCAAAAGCAACATTCAGAGAGTTGTGCAACAGAACCCAATGTCAGATTCCCCTGGGACCAACTGTTTCCTTATCTAAAGGAGACAGCAGCCCTCAGCCGGTTCGTGTTTCCAGGAATGCACTCTGGTCTCAGGTTTCAGAGTCTGTTCAGAGGTCTGTGAAGAGCTGTACTCTTCACCAGATAAAACAGACAAGAGCAGATTTGGGGAGAGGAGTTTAGACTTTACACAGTGGCTCGGCAGTCTGTTCTCTGAAAGGAAAATGTACTCAATAAGCACGACAGCCAAGACGGAGGGATGCGTAGACCGTGAATGGTTCACACTGTCTGAGTCCCTGAATATTTCTTTTATTTTCAAAAAGGAACTTCTCTGCCAGCCCAGATGTTTCTTTACCTCAGCAGCTGGATTTTGCCTCCAAGGAATTGGATGCTGATCTACTTTCTTTCCTAAGGACAATCAGAAAATTTTTTATTCCTTTCTTTTCTTTTTCTTTCTTTATTCTTTTTTCTTCTTCTCTCTCTCTCTCTCTCTCTCTCTTTCTCTCTCTCTCTCTCTCTGTCTCTCTCTCTCTCCCTCCTTCTCTCTCCTTTTTTCTTTCTTTCTCTCTTTTTTTCTTATGCTGTGTGAATGCTAAACCCACTACCACTCTGCTACAGGTTTATGTCCCAGTGAGTGGAAACTCTAGCTTGATGTGCTTGTGCTATGAGGTCCCATCAGCACCTTATGGTCATCTCTTCTTCCTCTAATCACATCTAATATTAAATTGTGACCATGGAATGCTCCCCACTTCTTCTTGGACAAGGACCCTGTCACAAAGAGCAGTCCCTGCCTCTTGGGGTCTGTGATGCTGTGATGAAGTGGCTTGTGGCTGCGGGCAGCCTTCCTTTATGGGGTCCAGGCACGATCCCACAGGACCCAACTGCGAGTGCTAAATTCATGGTCTGAACCCCTCCTGGACATGCTGCAAAGCACATGCAGAGATGAGAGAGAAATTGGAAGTGGTTCCAAAATGACACCTCAACAATGCACCTGCTGAAGGGGCCACTTGCTGAGCTGGTCCCCAAAGCTTTGGCTCACAGGTGAGATACCAGTGCGATTTGAGATTTAGAAACACTGGCTGTCTGGACAACTCTGTGTAGGATGGAGGATCTCAGTGCCCAGTGACACCCTGAGGGGAGGGGTGGGGTCCTGCTCCCATTTTATCCTGTCACTGACCTCAGCCCTACTGCACTGCTGACATGAGAGCAGATTATTATTTTGAAAGGAACTACACCTAAGTTAGACTCCTGAGCACAGTATTAGAAGTGGGTGTCCAGTGTGCCCACCCTGAAATGGAAGGCTGTACCACTCACTGAAAATCCTCTTTTCAGTTAGGTTCTTGGTATAGTTATCACATCTCATCACCCACTCATCCATCATCATGTTTATTAAAGCACCCCTGCTCAGTTGTGAATTCCTGAGTGCTGGCTGTGCTGGGTCAATTCACCCAGCAAGGAACTTCACTGGGAAAGGATCCGTGTGCCCCATGGAGGTTGTGGTTGGGCTGAGGGGATCCCCTAACAGCCTTGGTGTGACTGTTGAGGTGTGCTTCGCTTTGTCTGGTCGGTCCTGAGTCAGAAGCAGGGACAAAGAGGCTTCTATCATGGATCATGCCCTGACCTCTGGATCATTGGCTCCAGGGTTGCCATGAGGCTCTGGGACTATGGTGACAGTGTGTGTCTGTCTGCTGTGCAGAGGACACGGAGGCCTGGGTCTCCCCTTCCCCTCCCTTGTCCCTGAGGTAGAGTTGCCCAGGGCACCAGCTCATTGCACCTTGTTTGTGACATTAGATCCAAACCCTCTGTCCTCACTCCTGTCTCCTCTCCATCAAGCATTAGTGGGAAACACACAGGTGTCCTCATCTCCTGTGTCACAGAAATGTGTACAAAACTGCTGCATCTCTCAAAAATTTGTCTTTTACCATAGTGGCCTTGGCCATGAACCCAGCATTCAGCAAGTAAAAGATTTAGTTCCTCTACATGTCTAGAGTCTTGTTATTCTCACTATGATAACATGTGTGAGATCTGTGGGGACATATAAAACAGTCTGAATCATAGGAAATAATCATCATGTAAGTACCATTTTTTACTCTCTTGGAAATGCTGTTAAACTAAATGCTTCTAAAGAAATAACAAGGATCTTTTTAGGCCTTAAAAAAAGTACTTTTTTTTTAAATTCAAAAGAAACTGAAACTTCTCTTCTACCTTGAAAATAATACCCCGTGCTTCCATGTCTTTATTTGTGTGTCATAGGTGCCATCTCCCCATGTTTCCTGCTCTGCTGACAATTATTTCACCTCTGACCCCACAGCCTGCAAGTGTCCCAAGATGCAAGGTCAATGGCACAGATGTGCTAGGTGGTCTGGTGACAGGTCAGCTTCAGGGCAGTGATGGCTTGGGCCACAGATGTTCCAGGACTAGGACGATGAGCAGTGTTCAAATGTGTGTGCTGCTGGGCACATCATCCCAGATCATGATGGCGGGGGACAGAACGTGCATTGTAGCATGTTCCTCTGTAGGTGCTCATGTCCCAGCTCTGAACAGTTGCCCTCTTGTGAGGGCTAATTCCCTGGAAAGGACTTTTCCTCAGATGGCCCTAATGCCACCGGAGGTGTGCAAAGAGGGGACAGAGTAGTGCTGTGAAGCCATGCTGGGGTCTGTGCAACACCAGCTCTCATCCCTTGGGTTTCAGCAAATGCTTTTATTTAACCAGTTTCTGTCTGTTCCTTCCCTGCTGACCAGGCTTAGCTTGCTGGAGTCTCAGTAAAAAATATGAAGGAGGAGAAAATTGTTCTCTCTATATTTGTGTGTCTGCACACATGTCACTATGTGTGTACATGTGTATGTATGTGTGCCTTGTGTGTATCTGGGTATCAGCATTTGTCTGTGTATCTGCATGAATGTCAGCATGTCTAGTGTGCCTTGTGGGTATGCATACACATGTCATGTGTGTGTCTCTGTATAAGTGTGTGTGTCCACATGTGTACATATACATGCATATCACTTGCTGTAGCTGTGCTGTTCTCATGAGGGTTGGAGCAACCCTGACCTTGATGGCCAGGGAACACAGTTTAAGCAGTAGCAGGGGGCACACAAGCTCTCTGATCTCCATACCCCAGTGGCAGGAGAATAACCTGTCTTGGACAAGTGGAGTTCCTCCCTATCCCTCTGCCCAGGTCACCATGGGGTCCCCTGCCCTTGCTCTGGGAGTTGGCTAGCTTGATGTTGTTGGTGTTGAGGAGGCTTCCCTAGATGGGAACACCTTTGATGGTGTGGCCACTTGAGTCTCATGCTTTTGTGGGACTCTCATACATGTGTATACAATTAAATGATTACCTCCTGTTAATCTGACTTATATCAATTAAATTCCTAGACCAGCCTGAGATCCTAGGGCAGCAGAGGAAGTACCCATATACACACAGAACCCATGTTTCCATTTTATCTCCCATCCCAGCTGCCTCTTTCAGTGCCTGGTGTGTGTGAAGAGCTCATTTTCTTGAAGCTGCTGCAGCTGAAGACAGGCCTAGGACTGGACATTGTCCTTCCCACATGCCCCACTGACAGGAGGGTTGGATAGCATTGGACATGCAACTGCCAGAAGCCAGGACTTTGGGGTCAGTCTCACCTGAAGTAGAGTGGTTATTCTTTGATCTGTCTTCTTGGTTGGTTTACTTCACATTTAAGTTTCATTTAAACACAGGGCTCTGTGGCCAGAAAACTACTGCATCTAGGAAAATTCTCATGCCATACTTTGCTCAGATCACAGAGAAAGAGGCTTGGCAGAGCCAGGCCCTGTCCCAGAGCAGTGGTCATGTCTTCCAGACTGACAGCTGCAGCTGTTTCTGTCACCGTGACCACGCACCTTGCTGTCTCTTGGATTGTGCCTAGTGCTGTCTCTAGCCCCAGGGCCCCTGGACACCATTCTGTGGCCAGTTGCTATGGGCCAGAGCCACTTGCCAATCACCTCTGCCTGCATGCCACGCCATCTGAGAGAAATGGCATCACTTGTGGAAATCAAGGATGTAACACACTCCAAGGCAAGAAGAAAAACACAGTGCTTGACTGACACTGTCCAACCATACCCAAAACATTTGGAAACAGCAGCAGCTTTGGCAGCCTGAGGAACAGAGACCTTGTGGAGTGGGGCTCCATGCAGAGCACAGGGGAATAGGCAGGTGGTGGTGAGATACAGCCTCTGCCCCAACTGCTCCAGCTTCAGCGTGCCCTCTTCAATAATGGCACCATGGCACCAACTCTATAGCTGCAGAGTTTAGCACCTGCAAATGGCTTTGTCACACCCTTCTACATTCTGCTGTCAGGAGCAAGAGGCACATGGACCTTCCAGCACTGTCCCTTCCTTGGGGGAGATGTTTGGTGTTCTAATAACAGAAAACTGGTAGCTGGACATTCTGAGACAGCAGCAATTTCAAAATAGTGTCCCACTGTCCTAGGTACAGTTACATGAGAGATCCCATGTTTCTCATCTAAGCAACAAGCTTTATGATTATGATTAAAGAACTAAAGTAAGAAAATTGAGTAAACAAAAAGAAGAAAATCAAAATAGTCTACTATCAGAAGTAACCATAATTATACATTCAGGGTATTTTCCAATATTTGTATGCATAAGAGATCAGACTCCATGCATACTTGTTTTGTGTATTACATTTAAAAATTAATAGACATTATTATTACTATTACTAGTATTAGATGGAACTGGAAATTGAACCCAGGACCTCTCTAATTCATAACTCCTTTTAAAATTTTTATTTTGAGACAGCCTCTCTAAGTTGCCTAGGCTAGGCTTGAACTTGAATCCTTCTGCCTCACTCTCAGAATGCTGAGATTACAGATGTGTGCCACCATGCTCAGGTAATAGACCTTATTTTTTAGAGAAGTTTAGGGTTACAGAAAAACTGAGCAGAAAGTAAGGTTCCTACATATTCCTGCTTTTCCTTGGAGTTATTATTAATATCTTGCATTGGTGTAGTTCAATACTGATGTATTCTTACTAATTAAAGTTCTGGTTTACCTTAGAGCCCACTTTGGTGTTGGACAAATGCATAATGACATGTGTCCACTTTACAATATCACTACCCCATTCACTACCCCATTCTTCTTTTGGTTGCCATGAATTTGGAAAGTAAAAGGTCCAAGGACTTCTTGTGCTTTTCCTCAGTTCTGGATTCCTTCCTTGTTTTCCAGCATCTGACAAAGTTGGCTCTGATGTTTCTGTAGGGCAATGGGCACTTGGAGGGCAACTCTTCCTGCTGCTATGGCATCCTGTGTGTACACAGCTGTGGATTCCATCGCATGTTCTCACAAGTGGAATTTCTGGACCATCCCTTTTGAGGATGTATTAGATTTTTGTGCCTTACCTGGGAGGTGAGGTGTTCACAGGCATGAATCTAGACTGATGAGTTAACATTTGCTGCTTGATTGATTAGATGACTAGAGGTTATAAAAGGACAGACCTGGGAGATTCGTAGTGCAGAGGCCTGAGGGAGTACCCAGACAGAAGGTCAGGGTGGACACGGTACATAAGGATGTCTGCATCTCCACTGAGTGCTTGACAGAAAGTTCTCTCCAAGGGGAGTTGCTGAAAGGAGGTGTCAACACCGACAGGGGTGCTTGCCCTGAGTCTTAGCAAATACCCTCAGAACTTTCTCACGAGGTTCACAGACACAGAGGACACAGCATGGATGCTGGGATCCTGGCTTGGCTGGGTGGCTTGCACATGGCTTCTGGTGCCCACCAGCAGGGTACTTGCCTCTCACAGGGTGGTTGTGTGTTCTACTTCACTGCTTTCCCAGAGGAACAGTTCTCTGATTTTCCCAGGTTAAATATTTTACCTACAACATTGTTTTATTTCCAGTTTATGTCCTACATTGAGTTAATGAGGAAGCCAATGTTGAACAGAGTAGGAGATGTATGCAAAGAAGACAGATAAAAATGCTCAAGGGTTTGAAGAAAGCCCAGTCTGGTACAGTCATGATTCTCAGTGCAACTTGCCATGCCCTTGGTGCCTGGGAACCCAGGGTGTTGGACACTGAGTGCAGCATCCAAGGACTTAAGTTACAGAGAAGCTGGGAATTGCACTGAGGAGGCAGTGTTGAAAGAGGCACGTGAACAGGACATGAGGAGTGGAGATGCCTGCTCCAGGAAGAGGGAACAGAGACCAGGGTGCCCAGGGGCGCTGCCAAGAAAGGTCAGTCGAACATGGACAGAGACAGGACAGAAGGAGCTGCAAGCAGTGGCAGAGCCTCAGAGGCCACCTGTCTGGGGTTTGGGGCTACTGTTGGGGAGCCAGGAGGGACAGGGACCAGACTAGGACAGGAGTAGGGGACAGACACCAGATACTGAGTGCAGGAGTGTGAGGCAAAGGGAAGATCCAGGCAGGTACAGGAAGGGTGGAGACAGGGAGGCCTGGAAACAGGATTAAGGACTGAAGGTCCCAATGAAGCAGGATGGAGGGAGGAAAAGCAGATGAGAGGGTCCAAGATAGGGGACTGAGTCAGGGAGGAGGCACAACAGCATGCATCATGGGAGCAGAGCGCAGCAGTCAGGGGAGGCTGTGAAAAGTCTCCTACAGCTCCTCAGAGCCAGGAGAGATTTGTTCTCAGGGGCTGGGGCCCTGAGGTTTTTAAATGCTTAATATCAAGAGATGTGTAAAATGGATCATTTCTCTGCAGCACAAACATACTTCCTCTTAGAAATTCTAAGAAACATGTTGATTTCATTAGGTGGCTGATTTTTCTCCTTTTCCAATCTAGCTTTTTTTGACGGGGTGTGGGGCATGGTGGGGATTGAGATTAGCTGGTGTCTTGGTTACTTTTCTTTCATTACTGAGACAGAATACCTAACACCCAAAATTAAAGAAGGAAACATTTATTCAGCTCACAGTTCATGGAGGTTTCAGTCCATAATCAGCTGGGTCCAAGGCGGGGTGGCACAGCAGAGGAGCAACAGTTCATAGCGATAGAAGACAGCAAAAGCAACAAGAAGAGGCAAGACTCTTTCTGTTCCTCGTATTGTATGCAGGCCACATCCACCTCAGGGTAAGTAATTGAAAGTTTTGTGCTCAAAGACCTACAAAGTCAAGAGCACACAAGTAACATGTCCCCAGGCCTGCTTTTCAGATGGAGGGCGAGTGCTGCACACACAGGTACTCAGATGTGAAGTGACTGTTCAACAAGGGAATCAGCAGGGCTTGACAGGCTCATTTCCGTGGGTGGACAAAATCTTTGCAGATTGTTGTATCTTTTATTAATGTTCAGTTACCTAAGTGAAAAGATTATTTTCACTTAATTTCCAGTTTATATTTAAAATAATATGATGGTGAATAAAATCTGAGATTGAAAAACTTTGCATATGCATGCACAATGTATAATAGAATGCATAAAACTAAAACATTAGAGAATCCATTAGAAGCCTCATTATATAGATGAAGTATAGTTGAAGTGGAAAATATTCCGAAGATGAAAGAGTAGTTTTCATTAGGCATAGAAAAAATCATGACAAAGGTTTATTTTGAATGTATCATTATAGCCTTCTTACATGGAAAAATTTAAGTTATCCATTAGATGTCTAATGGGTTACATTTCATGCATGTAGACAGAACAAATTTTTAAAAAATAGAAATGAAGTATTCCTGAGATTCAATCTAGGAAATGTATTTAGAAAGGAATAAATGCAGAGTTAAGTGAATAAATTATACGATCCCTAATAAAAACTGATGAATAAGAAAGAAAATGCCTGGAAGAGGTCCAAAGTCCCTCTTCTCCATATCGTCTTTGTGTTCTAGTTTCTTCTTAGTTTCTTTATCCTTGAAAGGACTACCAAAGTTGTATACAGTCTCAAATTGGTTTGAAAAACTTTAAAGTTACATTGTGTGGGTTTATCGATCATTCCTTCTTTCAACAAGAACTTAACAAGTTATAGCTGTCCAAATCCAGTGTTATGGTGACGACATTTCTAGTATTTGAGTTTCCCTCGACCAAATCCTCTTGCTCATTCATTCCTTGGCATGGGTCTAGGCACTCTCTATTACTGGTAATAGATAACCGGTGCACCAATGCTCTGGAATCAGGGCCCAAATGCCAGATGCTCCTCGACTCACAGGGATGCAGATTCCTTGAGCTGCTGCTCCCACTTACAGTAGAAGCCAGGCCCAGAGAGGTGGTTTCCTTCCCCAGGCATCCGAAAATATCTGCAAGTGTGAGTCTTACAGTCTCCAACTGTAAGGCACAGGTCTCCCAAAGGAAGACTGGGCCTCCTTGACTGGCTCTTGGTGCCTGTGGGGTCAGCTTGCATCTATGACCAGGCCGCAGGCCATGCTGGCAAACAGACCTCAAGGTGTGAGGGAGGTGGTCACAACCGCAGTCTCTGGAGGAAGGGCATCCCTAGCTTCAGGGACAAGCCCAGGAGACACAGCAGATTCCCAAACACAATAGGCAATGACTATAACCTTGAACGATAGCTTGCAAACCTTTCAAGGTGCTTGGTCACATCTATGGACAGGTTTGTTCTGCAGTGAATCCCCTGAAATCCCTGGGAAACCAGAACACTTGACGATATGGTGCTGGTCCACCTGTGGTCTCCAGTCCCCTTGGCACATCAAGGCTTTCCACATGTTGCACCAGCTTCTCAGCCCTCCTGGGGATGGAGCCTGGGAGCCCTGGCTGGGACACTTTGGAGACTCATTCACTGTGGCAGGTGGGACCAGCCCTGCCAGAAATGAGAAACAAGCACTGACCCCTGGTCTCAGTAAGCCCACACCAGGGATAAGGTTTCACAAGTTCGCAGAGACTTTTTCTCTCAGTTCCAGGGTTGGATTAATATCTGCACTTTGACTCATGGGCCTCTGGCCCTATGCAACCCTGTTCAGCATGTCTGGACAGATGCTAGCCTTGGAGTGTGGCATTTTATTAG
>RJWT010018656.1:0-18769 GCA_004365215.1 Cuniculus paca
CTGGCATAGACTTTCTAGCTTCCACTGCTGGCCTTTGGGCCTTCCCAGAACAGACTTTGGTGTTGTGGACAGATTTCCTGCACTTTCTTGTGTCTAACAACTGGGTAACCATCATAAATAATATTATAAATTCTGTGTCCTGATTGTAATCTTTCTCTAGTAAAACTCTAATACACTAGTGTATCAAAACACTTTCATAAAACCTAAATATTCTTATAAGAATTAAAATAATCATATCTGTAACTAAACATTTTAAACCAGAACAACTCAAGGCCATTGATGTCACTTTAAATCTTACCAACCGTTTAATACAGGAATAAAATAAGTCTTACAAAAAAAAACCCAGCCAGAAGATTTCTGGTATGGCAAAGGGAGAAAATTAGAAAAATTTTACCCAGATGAGTGTTGATAAAACTACAAAAGCTGTCACAATAATCATATATGGGAAATCAAACAAAGGAAACCACAAATCAACCAAGGAAAACCACAACAGCAATAGGAGTTTGTGAGTTTGCTTTCTTCCATCAATCCCATCAACGTAGTTTAGTGATCATCACAGAGAAAATTAAGATAACCAAAAATTTCACTGCTTAATAGGACTAACATGATCTGGAGTAGAGTGCAAAAGAAACCTATAACTGGGGACATTCGTGAGAACAATACTGACCTTGGTGTCAAACAAAAGGAGAACATGAATATACAACATAGACTAGTTAGAATTATTTTAAGGTACAATTCTAGCAAATGAAGTAATTATACAGAATCTAGCAAAATTCAGATATATTTCTTGCAGACTGGAAATTTGCATGCATGTACAAACAAAAAATGCTTAAAGGAGACAACTAAGGGTTCTAGCCATTTATAAGCTTCTTGTTTAATATGAGGTCTTGTGAACATGTAGATGAAACATGAGAAGGTCCAGAAGAAATAAAAAGCTGGGGAAAACTCATACAATCTCTGTACACTGACTGAGCTCCAGCAACAAAGCACCAATCTGTAGGCAAAGAGTGGAAGTCCCGTTGGCTCAGTGTATTTGGGTAAGCTTTGAATCAGTTTTTGGCTGACCATTGTATTTGCTGACCAATGAATTATACTGGAACATTCAGAAGTAAAAATGAGACCAAATTAAAAACCAGAGACACTTGGAGTAGATAGACTGTATAAAATTAGGCCAGTTAGGCAGGTCACTTAAGAAATAGAAACACAGCAACAATAATGTATCTAGGGAAGGAAATTAGTACCTGGAATTGCAGTGCTATAGTTTACATAAAATGTCTATTTTCGCTGAAAATCTTATAAGATATGCAAAGAACCAGGACGATGTGGTTCATATAGCAAAGATAAGTCAATAGAAAATATTCTCAGGGATCTGGATATCAAAATTTTCAAAAGTACTATTACCAGTATGATTAAAACCACTATAAACATGTTTAAAGAAATAAAATAACACATGATGATAATGACTTCAAAATCAAAAAATTAATAAAAGAATAAAATTGAAAAGTAACTGAATATGAAATCTCTAATATAAATATAACTGAAATG
The DNA here is from genome assembly GCA_004365215.1 of Cuniculus paca. Taxonomy (NCBI): domain Eukaryota; kingdom Metazoa; phylum Chordata; class Mammalia; order Rodentia; family Cuniculidae; genus Cuniculus; species Cuniculus paca. The sequence continues at coordinate 1,546 of RJWT010018656.1, forward strand.
AAAAATCATCAAAGGGGCTTACTACCAGATTTAATAGGGAAAAAAAATCATTATAGTTGATGTTAGAGTAGCATAAACTATCCACTCTGAAGAACATAGAGAAGAATGAATAAAGAAACGTAAAAGGCAATTTAGAACCCTGAAAGTTACCATCAAACAGGCACAATTTTGTCAGGAGAAAAGGAGGAAGGATCAAAAAGCAGAAAACACTATACAATATGCACATCAAAGAATATCAGAACATTCTATAAGTGCAAACAGATTTGTACCTATACCTATGATAAATTGCCAAAACTAAAGACAAATGTAAAAAAAAAATGGAAAGTAGCAAAAAAAAAAATAGTTCATCACATACAAAGGAAATACAGTGATAGTAATATAAAGCTATGTCGAAGTGATGAAATTATACCAATCTCCTCAAAATTATTTTTATATTTAGCCTAATTATTCTTTGAAATTAAGGTGAAATACAGAAATTTTTACACTGGGAGAGTTACACTAGTAACAAATCTGCTTCATAACATTGAAAAAATGTAAAATAACTTGTGTTTCAATTGAAAATATTTTCCTTTGTCTTTTTATGTTAGAAGTGAAAAGGTGAATATGTTCATGCAGTAATTTATATTTTTCTACATGATTATCATTAGATGATTTTTCCTTCTTTGTATAAAATTTTTCATGGCATTGGTCTTGACACCCAAAGAATAGATAACTACACTTGCACTACATCAAAACAGAAATTAGGAACTTTTATTGCTTTTCCAATGTTATTATTTTATAAGTGTGGATGATATAGATGAAACTTAATATTCTTTTATGGTCTCATGCTTATACTTATTTTAAATATTTCCTCTGCATGCATTTAGAATTATACTGGGCAATACTACAGTTTTTATTTTTACCATCAAACAAACTTTAGAAAAATTGAGAGCAGAAAACTTACTGTATTAATCTGTAATTTTGCTCACAATGCTTTTCATTCTTGATTGTTCGTTCATTCTTTTATGGTTTCCCTATGATATTTTTTTTCTTTTGGCTAGGTTTCCTTAAAACCAGTTCTCTTATATATTTTTCACTTGAGAATGCCATGAATTTTCCTGAAATTCTGGATACCATTTCAATGTGTATAGGATTCTGGGTTGACAGTTTTTTGTGACCTAAAACATGTAGTACTAGGTCTTTTGGTGTCTGTGGTTTCTAATGAAAACTGAACAGTCATAGGAATGGATTTTTCCTATAAGTAATACATCATGTTCATTTATCTAGCTTCAGTTATTTTTTCTATTCTCTTTAACTTGACCATAGTTCTGTCCCACCTCATGCTCATCTGCCTTGCGAGTTACCAGGTTTTTCCCCATCTCACCTTGTGGTTTTACCTTATAAAATCCTTAGCAAAGCCAGAGTCTTTGGCAACCCACTCAGGACCCCTTCTGTCTCTCTCAGACAGAAGCTTTCTTTCTCTCAATAAATACGTCCTGCTCATAAAAAAAATTTTTTTTAAAAAGTTTATGACATGTCAAATTCTGGCATGAGTTTTTTATTTAAAACTTACATATTTTTATTTTGCAATAATTATAGGCACAGAGGAAGTTGTAAAATAAGTAGCATCTCATGTAACCTTTTTCCTGTTTTCCCCCATTAGTAAGGTCTTTCACAGTGTAGTACAACTTTTAAACCAAGATAGTGACAATGGTCTAATACTGCTAAACAGATTACATTTTTCAGCATCACCGAATTTTGCATGCATACATTTACATGTTTATAGATTATACAATCTTAGCAAAAGTATGAATTAATGTACTCAACACCACAATTATGATATAAAACTACTCCATCAATACAAAGGAATTCCTTGTGTCATCCCTATACAGTTTTACATGAATCACATCTGATCCGGTCTCCTTTTTTTGCAACAATTAGTCTGCTGTTTCTATAATTTTGACATTTTAAGAATGTTTTGCCTTTAAGGTCCATTTTAGTTGCAAATGTTAACAGTATGTTCCTTTTCATTTCAGAGTAATAGTCCATGGTATAGATGAACTCCCCATTGCAGAACATCTGGATTATTTCCAGTTCTTTCCTATTACACATAAAGTTGTTACGAAAATTTTTGGATAAGTTTTTGTGTTAAAATAACTTTACATCTCTCTGGGGAAAATGTTCACATAGTAAGTCTATGTTTACTGAATCATATGGTACATGTTCAATATTTTTAAATTTTATTGTACAAAAAACCAAAATTTCCTAATAAGCGAATAACAATAGTTTTTACACTGTATATTGCTACCTTCAAAGTAGTTACTCAGATTACATCAACCAAACAGGTTCTTCCAAAAAAGAAAAAGATAATAACACAAATCTTTCTTTCCAACTGACTACATGCTAAATGTATATTTAATTTGATAAGAAATTATAAATTAAAAATTTATAGTAAATTTTTAAAAATTTTGCTGAAGCCCAGTATTTCTGATTTTTCTTATGGGTTCTGATTTTGAGATAAAGTCCAACAACTTATCTCTCGAACATCGTTCCACTATAATTTTTTCCCTTAAAGTTTTGTATCTCACATTTAAATTCACGACACATTTTTACGTAAGTTTCATAGCACGTGTGATGAGGTTTAGGTTGAGGTTTTATTATTTATTATTTAATTTTGAAGTAATTTATTCAATTACTTCAGTACAAGTTTATTAAAAAGGCTACCTTTTCACACTAAACTGCTTTTGTATTTTGTCAAAATTAATTGGTCATATTTATGTGAGTTTCTTTCTTGGATCGCTCTTCTGTTCTTCTGATCTATCCCTCTGTCAATTCTATATCTCATTTACTTTAACTTTATAGTAAGTCTTTATATCAGGTAATGTGAGTCCTCAAACTTTCTATTCATCAGAACTGATTTAATCAATTTTACACTGAGTATTGTCATCTGTTCCCATTTTCTCTCTTGCTTTATTACAGAAAGGACAGCTGTTTATCTTCAAAAATTTTACTTATTCACTTTATTATATGTTTATGATACATTATAATTACATGCATCTTGAGAAATTGGTACATATACATATCACATCTTGAATTATTTTTACTTTCCCTACCCCTCCCTGCCCTTCCATCTTTTCCCATTCTTAGTTTCCCTTCCCATATCTACAGTCTTCCACCTTGTTTCCTATACTCTTTTATTTTGCTCTTTAAATTATTTATATTTTGCGATTCTCATTTAAGACAAATCATACCGTATTTAACCTCCTGTGTCTGATTTACTTCACTTAGCATTAAGAGTCTCAAGGTGCATCCATTTTCCTATAAATTACTAAAATGTAGAGAGTTTTTGCAGAAGATCTTCCTTTTCTTGCTTCAGTTCTTGAAGCTGTTGTCGATTTTGCTCCATTCTGTTTTCCAACCATTGTAGGAGAGGCCTGCTGACAGCCAACATCTGACTACACAGATTCTTGGTAAACACTGAGCCGTTATGGATCTTGGTGACTGAGTCCAGATGTTTAAGGCTGTGATTCCTCCTATAGGCATCCCATTCCTCCTGGAACAGGATCTTGGGCAGCTCTACTGTTGATTCAAAGCACACTTTCCCAATGGAGATACAAGGTACAATATGAACTGGGATTTCGATTCTTTCATAGTCTGATGTTCCTTGGGCCCGTATGGACTGGAAGCAAGTATAGAGTACCTGGCCAGTCTGTGCGATTTTATCCTCGATGAAACAGGAAAAAATAAGTCCCACAAATCCTTGATCCATCATCTGGTACGTAGCTTGTGTGCGAACATCAACGTGGGAAGGCCAAACGGTTATATGAGGATGAGAGTGATACCAACCCACAATTCTCATGGGGCAACCTGTTACTTTGGCTAACCTCTCTGCCTCTGTTGCGGCCCAAGAGAGTTGCTCTGGAGAAATTTCTACTCGTTCCTTCTTCTTATCAGAACGTCGCAAGATGATGACAGAATTAATGTGAACAGTTCCGACAGTACGAACCTTTTCAGCAACGCCACACATTTCAGTTCCATTACATACAAATCTGGACTTACTGTTTGTGTCTTCATTCAACCTTCCTACACAGAGGCCAATTACTTCCTCTTTTTCTGTGGTGAGGGCATGGGTGAGGCAAACTAGAAACGCGTCAGCCGTGAGATAAACCGCCTGCACCGCCATCGTCGTTCCACCGGACTCCTCTTCCGGCTCTTCCGGTCTGAAAAACCGAGTGCGCAGCCGCAGCAGCCGCGTGCACCGGCGCGCTATGCCCGGTCAGGTCTCTGGCCAAACCTGGCCGTTAGGCTGCAGCTTTGCAGGGCAGGACTTGGTGGGGGCATAGGAGAGCAGAGGGGTTGGAGTCAGTGTTGTGAGGGCAGGCATGGGAAAGGGAAGTGGTTACAGTTTCCTGAAGGCTTGGCCTGAATATCTGTGAGATTATCCCGTTTTGGGTTCAGTTTGTTGAAGTTGTCAGTTTATGTTTGTTGACCAAGATTTGTGAAATTCTCAGCCGTTATTTCTTCAAATATCTTTTCAGCCCTGCTTTATATCTAATGTACTTCCAGAACATTTGAATGTTACATATTTTATTGTAGTCCCATAATTCTTGGAGTCTATGCTCACTCTTGTTGATTGACTGGTTTTTAGTTCATCTTCTTTCTGTTTAAATTATATGATTTGAATTCTGTTCTCTACTTTGTTGATTATTCTACTGTTGAATTTATTCATTGAGCTTTTTCTATTTTTCAGTTCTAAATTTTCCATTTGATTCTTTATAGCTCATTTCTTTGTCAACAGTTTTTGTTTTTATTGAGATATTTATACTTTTTTATTTCAAGTGTGACGGATCCTCCTTGCTAACTACTAGAGTTTTGAATTTCTTCTAATCACTCTATTCTAATTCTATTCTAACTAGGCAGAGTTTTGAACTCCCACTCCAGTGTGGTCTAAACTGACAGCACATGTGAGTATAATCATATTATTGTTCAGTGATGATGAATGTTCTTACTTTTCCCTAGACCTTCTGACACAACCCCATTATAGCAGAGGGAAAAATTATTAATGTGAAATAAAAAGGAAAGTTCAGATTCCTAATATTTTTAAAAATTCTTTAAGCCAAATTTGTTTCACTTCATAGTTTTTCTTCCACAAATGATGTATTCCAAATCATTATAAGGATGACCTAGGATCCTCACACTTAAATGTTTCCATCTTAGATGTCTATCCTTTACCAAATAATCTGATATTGTGTTTCTTTTTGTTTTGTTTTGTTTTTGGTACTAGGAATTGAACTCAGTACTTTGTGCTTGCCAGGCAGACCCTGTGCTGCTGAGCTATATCCCCAGGCCCGTGATACTCTCTTTTATGGTGTTATCTTCTACTCCTTTAAATGTTTAACTTTTTTCATAGGAATTAAGCTGACATTTTTTCCCTTCTTCTGGTGTGGTATTTATTTTACATCATTAAAATATATTTGTGGAAGTAGAAATCTGGTCTAGCTTGATAACTATTGTTTCTTTATAATATGAATGAATGATACAGTTGATTTCATCTTATATTTCCACGCTTTATTCACTCATTATATTAACAAAGACATGTATTTCACTCTACTGAAGATGGGATTCTCTATGCCCTTCTGAAATTACAGTATTACTGTCAAGCAGGGAACACAGGTTGGAATGACAAAATTGTGGCTTTCTGGGTAAGTGTTGAGGATGATTAAGTCTTCTCGCCCATCTGTGACCCTTGTGGGGAGTCAGCCTATGCCCAATATAATGATCAGATGACCAAGCTGATTCCAAATGAGGTCTCTAAACTTGAGTCTCTACAGTGAGTCCTATGATTTTGGTGAATTTAAGGCCTTCTAAATAGGAAAATTGTGCAAATGATGAATCTCTTAGCAACCAAAGCCAGACTTCCTCATTAGTCATAACTGACTGACTGCACCATGATCCTTAAAGCCGGGTGTGGTGGCTCACGCCTATAATCCCAGCACTCAGGAGGCTGAGACAGGTGGATCCTTGTGAGTTCGAGACCAGCCTGGGCTACCAAGTGAGCTCAAGGCCAGCCTGAACGACATAGTGAGACCCTGTTTCAAAAACACCAGGGCCTGAGATCTAGCTCAGGGGCCTAAGTGCCTGCCTGGCAAGCGCAAGGTCATGAGTTCAACCCCCGGTGCTGCAAAAAAAAAAATAATAATAATAAATAAATAAATAAATAGGAAAATCAAGGTAGAATTTAGGGATGGATTGTTTTTCCAGAGAGTTGTGTAAATGCTTTGGGAATTTTAGAAAACAAGTCTAGTGGTCTAGCTTGCTGGTTCCCTATGTGAAATGATGCCAGTGGTGATAATATAGTTCTTTCTTATGTCTTTACATTTTTTTCCATATTTCACTGGCTGTTTCTCCATGTCACAATTCAACAAATAGAAGCTTTACCTTTCAGTTTCAGGCTTTTTCTCACCTTTTAAAATGCAAAGACTTCAGGGAAGGGGAACAGCTGGTCAGTCATTTTGATCTTAATGTAACGAGTTTATTAGAGCCAGCCTGAAGAGGGAATTCTGACACAGTGCATACTATCCCACAAACATGGCTTTCTTTTGAAGCTTGCCAGTACTGGAGAATTCTCCCACAGGAGAATTTCTCCCATATGCAACAGTTCAGTGACTCCAACACATGCAGGTGGAAGGCACAGTATGGAAAATGAGTAACTGGATTTCAGTAGAAATGACTGCTATGGATTGAGATTTTTTTGGGTGGAGGGGGAATATATGCAATACAAAGCCCAAGATCTTTATGTTTTATATAGTGAATGGCCAAGAGTCTTGCAAGTGTCTTGTTAAAGTCCTGTTACCATTTTAAAAACAGGGTCCTATTATTTACATATGAAATTAGTAGCTATAAGTAAAATAAAGCTGGGTAATGCACTTAAAGACACATGATAAAGAAGATTAGGTTCCTCGAGCTGGGCTACTCATCCTAGAAAAATAATTTTGTGCTGAGAATCAAGACAATAATTATGAACATGTTGCTGAGGACACTGAAGGTAAGACTTTTTAAAATTGTATGATGTTTCAATTATATTTTCCAAAAATAATAGGTGCAAATAAATGTTTAGAAGATTATTAGAATAGAAAATAATGTAGGATAAAAATCTTGATTATGAGAATTTTCAATTTAGAGTTTTGTGAATGCCATTTCTGATATGAATGTTATATTTTACATGTTTAAAAATAGTTAATTATTTACTTAAATGAATTCTGAAGAGAAACTTCAAAAAAATAGCTGAGGCTAGAAGTCTACAACTTCTAAGCTATAGGAATTCAAAACAGAGTATTAGATCTATGCTTTAGTAAGTGAATTAAGAAAACATGATTTTTGCAGTGAAGAAATTCTAATGAAAATAACTTTAATTTTAAATTAACTCTTTCCTATTTTTTTTGAAGTCTGTACTTATTATAAGTCTTATTTCCTTGATCAGAGACCATTTAAATGTTCCTCATCACCCTCTTAACCTCAGAGTCTATCACAGATACAAACCACGGATGATTTTCTAAATCATACAATGTAGATGAACTTGCCTCTAAGCCTTTGGTGGGGCACAACCATTTAACTACTTGAGACACTTGATTTTATAGGGAAGGAGATGTGATAACAGTGTGAAAACTCCTCTGTAATTGGCCTAACCAGTTGATGGATGGCTGCTGAAAGATTTGAGCATCACTTTCTATTTTCTTAGTATGGAAGAGAAAATTAACAGTTAAAATTCTAAATTCCATTTGTCTGATTGCTTAATGGAATTTTCCACCTCAGTAACAATACTGAGGCTCAACAAATTATAATTTTTTTGCATAAAAGACATACATCTTCAAATGATTTTATTATACTCTACATTTTAAAATCTAGAAAGAAACATGGAAATAAGGCTACTCCTCTCCCTTTTCCCTTTTCTTAGGGTGGCTTGCAAGAGGATCAGTGCAGCCTGAACCTCATGTGGGCTAAGGATCTTGCAAGTCTACTATGAGGTGGTAAAATAGAGTTCCTGAGACACTGATCAGAGGTAGTACAGGATGTCTCTTCTGACCAGTTATTATAGTCTGGGATCAATGGCAGGCACTGACATCCAGGGAGTTGAGCCCAAAGACAGTGATTCAAGAATGGTGCCCTATAACAGTATGGCAAACAATGCTGTGGTGGTTACTTTTTTCTCATTGCTGAGACAAAATGCCCAATGCCCAAAATTAAGGAAGAAAAGGTTTATTTAGCTCACAGTTTGTGGAAGTTTCAGTCCATAATCAGTTGGCTCCAAGGCAGGGTGGCATGGCACAGAGGCAATACTCTAGGTGGCAAAAGACAGAAAAAGCAACAAGAGCAAAGGGCAGGGAGAGCAAGCCTCTTTTCCTCCCTTATATTGTAAGCAGCACCTCCCTTAAGGTGGGTGTAGCATTCATACATCTTCCTGCCCTCCTGTTACACAGGGTGAGGGTTTTTACAAAGTGAGAACCCTGGCCCCCTGCTGAGTTTCTTAGTTAAACTTTAAATCTTCTCAAGTTGACACAATGTATCAACCCTTATAAAAGTGGTTGTTCCTTATGTAGATTTCTGACATCACATTTAAATACAAGGTACAATATATAAGGCGGACAAATATCATATCCTATCCTGCTGCTGTATTTCTCTGTCCCTCCAATTGAAAATAATACATTCTGAGATTTTGCCAGAATCAGCAGGAATGGAATGATTACTTCCAATTAAGACATCCCGCCAACTCCAAATTCTAAAATAGCTAGTCTTTCTCTTCATCCACCAGAGCTTTTACAAAGTAGAGAAATATAGGGTATATAAATTTAAGTTAAAGACATGCAAAGCAGAGACTTCAAAAAAGTGTGAGAAAAGTCAGTGACAAGGTGAGTAAATGTCATAAAGCAAGAGCAACCATATTTCATGAAGTAAAAGCCATGACATCTTCCTTCCCTGTGGTTTGTGTTAATTGACACATGTATCCAGGACCAGGGTACACTTTTGTGTGTATCTTCCTGCTTAGGAGAAAGTTTCTTGTCAGGTAGACATCTGGGTTGACTCCATGACAATTTGACTCCTATAATATGCCAAGGCCTATGCTTCTAACTGTGATCTTATGACCTTCACCTGGAAGCATATGTCTTTAGTTTTCCTTATCTTAGCAGGGTTAAAATGTTGAGAAAAAAGGGAAAATTAGATGTGTTTTGGTACATTTTTGTATAAATAACCACAAAGCTTTTCAGTATTGGAAAATGCTCTTATACTAAATGGCTTGTCAAATTTTGAGGCAACAAGAGGGACAAAAGGAAACAACTTGCTACATGTATTATGTCTTCTTTGTTCTTTTCCTGCATTCCCCACAAAACTGGTGTTCAAGAGAAACAGATCATGAGGCTTATTCCTCTGTTCTTTTAAATCACATAAAGCATCATCAGTTTAGAGGACTGAAGTCCTCATTCACTCCAGTTATATCAACAGTCTGTTCCCTGAGGACTCTCCAGAATAGCTCCCAATGACCCTCTTCACTCTGCCTCAGGGTGCTCAGGTGCAAGTGAAATTACTGCTCTTTGGCCATTAGGCATTCTCCTCTTTCAGAAGCCCTCTGGCTTTTGCAGATTAACATGATATTTGTTTTGCATAAGCAGGGGAGTTGGGCCTGTATTCCAGTGAAAGAATTCACAATATCTCTACAGTACCTTTTGGAATTAAAAAGAATTTAAGTAGTTGTGATTTTTCTCCCTTGACAACCATGAGAAAAGAAACATCAGACTTTAAAAATTCAAGGTTAGTGCAGTCACAAAATGCACAATAATGTAGGTTATCTTCATAAGTCTCTATCAATTTCTTGAATGATGCAGAGATGACGTTTGTGACTTTAGACTGAAGAATGGGTAGCCTATTGTGCTGTCCTCAGAGAAAACTGTCTACTTGTATGTCTGAAATGTACAGCATGGTAATGGCCTCTACAGTGCCCACGTGGGTGACAGGCAGGTTCCTAATCAGCAAGATTCTCTGACTTCATAACATGTTTTTTTCCTGTGGCAGAGAGATCAGAAGACCTTGGCTCATGACTCCTACTTGTTCCTCTGTGTCAGCTCAAAGTGACATAAACACCACTTTCTCACCACTGAGGATGTAGAAAACCAAAAAGTAGTCCCAAATTCACACCCTAAGGAGTGTTGATGGTGAAAGCAAGTGACTGATTTACATTGCTATTTCAACCTGTATTGTTTTACTAGTAATAGTATATTTACTGTTTTCCTAAAATTTCCAGTTAATTTTATGGATTGAACCACTCAAGTATTTATTTAACTTCCTAAGGTGTAAGATAAATTTTAATACAGAGAGATAATAGTTTTTTTCCTCAAAACGAGGAAAACACTATTATCTATGTAACAATTCCCTGTACGTACGTGCATGAATCTGCTTGGATGACCTAACTAATTATATAGACTAGATGACTATGACAGTTAGATTTGATTATGTTAACTTGATTTACTTTGGGAGCTGTCCAGAGAATTAGTGGAGTAACTTCTGGGTGTGTCTGAGTGGGTCACAGAGACAGTGACCTTGGGGACGATATCTGGTCCTCACCACTTCCTCTCTGGCACTATTCCCTGCTCTACTTCAGGCAGCTAGGAACTAAGCAAATTTGTTCTGCAGTACACTTTCATCATGGTTTTCTTACCTTGAACTCAGTTAACTACAGACTCAATTCTCTTAAAACATAAGCTAAACTAAACCTCTCCTTTCCTTATTTAATTTGTAGATATTGTCTATTGTGTCCGAAAGTAGGAAAACCATCTAAGAAAGTGACTTACACAATAGATAATTTTGTCACAGTCCTGGATGCCGGAAATCCAAGATCAAGGTTCCACCTGATTCACTTCCGGTGAGGGCTCTCTTAATAGTTCGTGGATGGTCACCTCTTCAATTTGTCCTCATATAGTTTATAATCTTTATTTGATGCATGTGAAGAGAAAAAAGAGCACTCGTATTTCCTCTTAAAAGAACACTAATGTATTGTATCAGGGATCATCCTTTACGCCCTCATTTAATCTTAATTACTTCCTTAGAGGCAGCATCTCCAAATATAGCCAAATAGTGAGTTAGCAGAATGTAAATATTCAGTCCATAAGCATGTGCTTGGAAATATTATGCATGAAGAGGATAAGTCTATTTTTAACAACATGGGACACAGAGGATTATTTTCCATACTCCAGACAGAGTAATGTCAAACACATCTGTCTTTTCTTCCTTCTTTCCTTCCCCCGTCTTCCTTTCTTTCCTTACTTTTTTCCTCCCTTTCTCCTTCCCTCCCATACTTCCTTTCCCCCTTCTTCCTGTGATCCTCCTTTAATTATTTTCTTTGGACATTATTTGTGAATCTGTGTCATCTAGTGACTGATTGTGTGCCCTTGCACAACATTTCAGTTCTATGTATTTAAATTTATCTGATACCTTAAGTTGAATGAATACTTCAGTGGACGAATCCATAAAATTGATAAAATTTTAGGACAGTAATGAATGTACTATTACAAGTGAGACCACAGATGTTGAAATACAAGTGTAACATAAAAGAAATAGTTACTTGAAGCCTGGTCTGGTGTCACATACCTGTAATCCCAGCACTTGGGAGACTGAGACAGTAGGATTGTTTTGTGTTCGAGACCAGGCTGGGCTACAAAGTAAGCTGAAGGCCAGCCTGAATGGCATAGTGAGACCCTGTCTCAGAAAGGCAAGGGCCGGGGATTTTGCTCAGCGACGTAAGCACCTGCCTGGCAAGTGCGAGGTTGATCCCTAGTGCAGGAAAAAAAAAAATATAATACTTAAATAAGGGAATAGTTTCTTGAATATGGGAATGGACTTACTTCACTTACTTCATTTTGACTGAGGCTTCATTATCTCAAAGTTGTTTTGCATTTGTAATAAGTAATTGTAATGATGTAGTAAGTTCTGTCCTTGAAGTGGGCATGGTGTTGACAGATGAAATACTTTTTCTGAGGATTATTTTTTAATAAAACTGAGAACTGGCTATTATTTGTCACCTGTCCTTTTTCCTACTTATTGTCTAATTTTGATGGGGCAACTCCACAGAGATGTATTACCGCCGTTCTTCTCCCCCATTTCCAGTTGATTTTATGGGACAAAGATGTGCATGTAGCATGAGAAGGGATATTTGGGGGCTTTCAGTGAGAAAGCTTGAATGGAGCTGACATCCTTTTTCTCTTATCATTTTATTAGTGCTCCATGGAATGTGAACTTTATGACCAGAATGCTAAGTACCACATGAAATCACAGATTGAAGACCAAATGATGATACAGCACCAAAAAAGGGCCAATAGGAAATAATTCAGGATCTTTATCCATGATGGTGCCTGAAGCTGCCACCACTACTCAGAATGACTACAATGTTTACATGCTTAGATGAAAGAAAAATGGTTTTTTGGTGTCTGTTAGGTTTGCCATTAAACATCACCAGATCTGGACTTAACTAATATCCGTGGCTATCTGAGGAGGTGGCTGATTTGATGAATTCTGGAAGAACTACTAGATATGTCCTAATTTTTCTCTCAGGGCCCAGTATCTTGACTAAAGAGTTATAATAGATAGAAATATTATTATTGATCGCTGGAATTAAATCATGTAGCACAGAATTCAGATTTGGACAAGACTTTTACAAGCTATTTGATTTTTAAAAATAATGCCATTTTAGTTTTTGTTTATAAAATGGAATTAAATTCATATTACATGTTTTCATAAAACCTAAAATAAATGTCATAATGGCTACCCAGAGTGTCTTGAAACTTACAGTAATTTCTTAAAATGATGCAGTAAAAGACTGACCTCAAGTACTGCATTTCACAGTGTTTACAACACTGTCAAAACTATAGTGTATATCATACATAGGAAAATTCTAGAAAATGTCTCCTTGTGATAAAACAAATGTAGATTTTTTTTAAAGTTTCAGACTGATAACATAGTTGAGCACTCAGTTTGAAATTTACCAATGTAGGGATTTGAAGCCAAGTCCACATGCTTCTGTGTCAGAGATCTTCCCACTATACCAATTTCCATTTTTTGAAGTCTGAGAGCAAGAATACTTTATCATCTGCACCAACCCACATTTTAGTTAAATCAAATTGGCCCAGGATAGAATTAAAAGAAGACTTAAACCAGCTGGTATGAGTTGGATTTAGATAAAGAGAGAAATACTGTCATTCCCGAGTTGTTTCTGTCTGGGGAGATGTCTACAGCGTGGATTCAAGACATCTTTCCAGAAGCAGTAGGGATAAGGGATGAATCGTGTTATGACATCAACTGTTACATTACATCCAGGGTAAATTTTACACTAACCAGCTGGGGTCAGCATCACCTCCAAAGGTTAACAATATAGTCCCCAAGGCTACCCTCCCCTCAGATGCTAGCTGCACACACTCTGACAGGCTGCGAATCCAAGCTTAGTAAGTAATACCCACTTCATGATTGATAATTCCCCTTGTATGCCTCACAGAATTCAGGTAATTGCTACATTTAGGATTTCAGTATTATTCCAGAGGACACAAGTCAAGACCAATTAGAGAGATATCATTAATATTTTCACTTCTGAGGACTGCAGGAGTTTTATTGTGGAGGCATACTTGCATCATTGACCACAGGACTTCCCTTCACCCTCCAAATTCCTTTCCTCCCCAGAGGTGGGACAAATTCATAGCTCTAGATTTCTAATCTCATATTTTTGTTTTCTTATCACTAGTCCTCATTCTGACGATCTCATTTCTTAGCAAAAACTGAAGAATTATCTCAGGCATTCATGAATAACAGACATTCCTGTACTCAAGAAGTTCAAAGGTTTAGAGTTTGCCTCCCAGGAACAAGGATTATCATTCTTTGTTTACAACAAATTGAAAGAGAGAAAGGAATGAGATTCTCCTATCTGCTGATCCCAAATCTACTTCTAGTTCAGGGAGTAGGAGAGATCTTTACGCAATCTTGGCCTATTTTACAATCTTACCAAGAATTTATAAATGAAAAACAGTAAATATTACTTAATAGGATGATTTAGTTTTGGTACATTTTCTGCTATTACATTCCTTGGATTTGAATTTGCAAATAAAGCCATCATTATCATAGTATTGAATTTGAGTAACTTCCTATTATTTGTGCTGAATGCTTTTTAATGTTTTTTATTTCTATTATATTCTTATACTTAATAAGTGTTTTGCTAGACTTTTAAATCATCTTAAGATGTTGGTGGACTGTAGTACGCAAATGCTGTTCAGTGTTATGTTACTTGTCTAAACTTAAGTATTTGGTTAATAGGAATTTCAGACTATGAATGATTAAGTCACAAGATTTGTTTCTTAAAGGACTGAGTTTCTGTTCAAGTTACATGATATAGGATCAAAATTAACTAGCCTTTCTATATCACACTCTCTTATCTTTCAAATGGAACACGATAATACTCCCAACATTTAATGATTGTTGTGCAAACTTTGTAATGGTGTATGAAGTATGTACAATATTTTACATAGAGTTTGGCATATAATAAAACCTCATTAAGCACTGGAAATTAGTTATTATATTCTAATAGTTAATAAAACATAGCAATTGAATTTGAATACTTTATCCAATTCTAATACAAGAAAATATTTGCTTTTGGTATTGAGGATTATTGGGAAGATGAGTTTTGTTTATTTTACCTCTTTAAAAAGATAAGGAAATGCTAAAAATATTCCTTTTTTATTGAATACTTATTCCACTTTGGACCATTGTCTCAAAGAAGTATGTCAGGAATGGTATAACTTTGTTTTGCTTTTCCAGACATCAGATGTACTGAGTAAGTCAACTCAAAACAGATCAGCTACATAATGAATTTTTCAATTTTGGAAACTTTCGATTGTCACAAATTTTAATTTGTGCCACTTCTTGAAAACTATTAATTGTAGCCCCTCCTATTGCCTCTCAGCCACTGCTGCAGGTAAACAGTGGCAGAGGAGAGAGATCCCTCCCATCACTACTACCATAACTGAGGTGAACTACTTGAGAAGACTCACCAATGATACCGTAGGGTCCCAACTAAGGTGAACAGGATGGACAGGAAAGATGAGTGGTGTGAAAACTTGAAAGTAACAGTAACAATATGAGCCAACAGGTGACTGAGGCCTCCACAGGACCAGCAACCAACTCAAGAAGAATATACAGCTCAGTAATGGGCCCTTTTCTCTCAGTTTTTTTTCTATCCTTTTTCTTCCTTACCTTCTCTTTTATCTTTCTCTTTCTTTCTTTTGCTGTTTTTTTCTCTTTTTTCTAAATGACTGAGAAGTCTAACCACAGAAAACTAATCCCATCCTCCAAAACCAGAGACCAAATTCAGATAATCCCTCAAATACTTTCAATCTTCTTTTCTGCCCTCTTCTCTAGTTTCCCAAAGCTTGTACTATCATCATTTGACTGCCAGCCTTGCTTTTATATTATCTTCCCTAATTTCCCCAATGCAAGGTAAAACCACTCTGCCAAGGGAAAACACTTTGCTTACAAACTCCTAATTTATGATCTGTTCTGTTCTATAACTATAGACTGTTTCTATGGTCTAAAGAACAAAATCAATAATTACCACAGTTTGTCAGTGTATAAATTGTGCTAGATGCTATTGTTATTGATAATTTTACTACTTTAGCTAGGATGTTATATCTGTTGTAATCAGCAGTTCTCCCTTCTATAACAATACTGGAAAGCTCTGGGGAAATAACCTCACCACAGTCTTACACCAAAGGACCAGGGACTGAGCCAAATAGATAACAACATCCCACTCTTAATTAATTGGGATGGTTAGATCTTGAAACAGACACCAACCAAGAATCTGCTACATAGAGCAGACATTCCTGAAGAACAGACTTTTCCTAGAGACACCTTGATACTAGTGATATAGTTACCTACTATAACAACCCACAAGCATCATAAGATAAAATTTTTTTGAAATAGAGAATGATAAGACAAAAAAGCAAAGTGCAAGCTCAGCCCACACAGAAGAAGTACAGAAGATATTGATATAGAAGAAATTGGAAAACATACACCTGAAATTTCTGAAATGATAGTGTCTTGGTTACTTTTCTCTTGTTGCTGGGACAAAACACCTGACACCTAAAGTGAAGCAAGGAAAGGTTTATTTAGTTTACAGTGTCTAGAGATTTCAGTCCATAATCAGCTGGCTCTAAGGCAGGGTGGCATGGCACTGGGGCAACACTTCAAGGCAGCGGCCAGAGCAAAAGAGAAAACAAGCCTCTTCTCCTCCCTTATATTGTAAACAGGCCATCCCCCAACCCCACCTTCAGGGTGGGTGTAGCACTCACAAAGTCCCTGTGTCCTCCTCTTGCACAGGATAAGGATATTTACAAAGTAAGAACCCTGGCTCCCTGCTGAGTCTCTCAGTTAAACTTCTAAACTTCCCAAGTGGACACAATGTATCAACCATAACAGATAGCAATCAAAGTAAAGAAACAAATCCATGAGGCCATAAAAGAAATTACATCAGAAATTATCTTTTGGGTAAAAGAAGAGTTGTCAACATTTATAAAGAAATTGCTCAGTGAATCTAGAGTAGAGAGATTAAAAAAAAAAGATGATAGGAAGAGGATGTTAACTGTGCGATCAATATAGGAAAGAAATAGATGTGCAAAATGGAGTAAAAAATATATCCAGAAAATTAAAAATTGCACTGAAAGCTGACATAACCTCTTGAATGAAACTAAGCACAACCTTTCAGACCTTGAAGACAGGATTGTGACTAGTGATCATGAAAGGAAAGTTCTGAAAATAACAAAAGATCAGGAAATAGCAATTCAACAACTGAAGATGACACAAAGAAATAATATGAGATTATTGGTGTCAATGAAAAAGCAGGAGTCAACACAAATGACATAAAAAATACTATTTGCAGAAGTAATGGCAGAAAATTTCCCAAACATGGGAAGAGAATCTGACATACAGTTAACTGAGGTATAAAGAACAGCAATTAGCCATAACCAAAGTAAATCTGCAGTCAGACATATAATAATCAAGATCCCACAAAATCAGTACAAGAACAGAATATTAAAAGCTGTTAGAGAAAAGAAACAAATCAACTATCAAGGAGAGCCCACCAGAATGATCACAGACTTCTCAACACAAACCCTCAAATCAAGAAGAGCTTGGCATAAAGCATTTCATGCACTGAAAGACAGGA
>RJWT010018657.1:0-18706 GCA_004365215.1 Cuniculus paca
AGTGGTCATTTCTGGAATGGGGTCAGCCTTCCTGTGGGAGAAGGAATAGAACATGTCTCAGTTGATTCCTGAAGATAGGGCATGTATGCAAATAGAAGATACGGCACACGCGAGTACACACACATGCACATCCGCATTCACACACACACACTGTGGTGGTGATGGGTGCTGTTTTACAAAATCATCTTAGCCTTCTGCCTTTGTGGCCCATGGTCAAATTGTACTTCCCATTTCCCTTGTGGTTGGGTGGGCCATGTGACTGCTTTGGCCAATGGGTCATGAACAGAACTGGAACCCGAGGTGGGTGAGAGTCCCTGGAATGTTCTTTTTCTTTCCTCTCTCTTTTTCTATGCACAGTCTTCCAGACAACCATTCCACTCATCTGAGTACTGGACCTAGTCCCACTGTGGTCCCTGACAGATGTGTAGCTTGGGTAGGAAGGAAATGCTTGATGCTTCATGCTGCTAAGATTTAGGGGGCTGTTATCCCTGTGGGATAAAATCACTTATCTTGACTTACACAAAAAGGAACCAAAGGGCTCTGGTTTTGCCTCTGATTTATTGGTAGCTTTGAGCTCTGAAACTTGGTCTTTAAAGCTAGGCACATAGATCACAGTTAAGGAAACAGAATCTCATGGAGAAATGAAGTTATGTTCTGTGTCTGCACTTTATCCTACTTACGGTTCCGCACTCTGCACACTGAGTTTGAACTTCCGTGCATGTCCTATTAGATTCCTGTGCTGTGTTATACCGCAGCAACATTATTTACCCAACAATTCTGTTTTGTATTATTGTCTTTCTCTATATAGTAGTGGTTGTACTCTGTAAAGGATATTTTAACTTTACCTTATATGTTCTGCTTCTTATTTCATGGAAGTCAAACAAAAATAGAAAGTGATAATACTAGCTATAAAATCAAGCATTTAAGTCAAAGAGAGATCATGAGTGAGCTGAAAGTAGATAATCTATACCTCAACCAGACTTTTTTTAATTTAAGGTGACAGACTACCTTTTCAATGGGTGTAGAAAAGAACAGAAGTAAGGAATATACAAAATTCTTTGAATACATTGTTGGGAGTTATATTAATTTTGTTTTGTTTTGTTTTTTGGTACCTGGAATTGAACTCATGACCTCGAACTTGCCAGGCAGGCACTGTGCTACTGAGCCATATGCCTGGCCCTAGTTATGTTAAATTTTTATCTATCTACATCTATCATTTATCCACCCATCTATTTATCTTTATCAGCCTGTTTAAAAGGCAAGGGGTAAATTGGGATGCTAGAATTTTTTGGCATTAATATATGACTATTACTCCTCATTTTTTGCACAGCCGAGTCCTGAACACATTTTCAGAACACACCAAAAGTAGATTAGGATGCTAACCTGCATTACCCTAAGGAATAATTGCAGAATCCTCCAAGCCTTCCATTTGTTCTTCAGGTTGTCAACTGCCTGTTGTTAACCTAAATAGAATTATACTAGAGAGCTGTTTTCTATTCTGAGTCCTTAAAATTCCAAACTTACCCAATGATTCCAAAGTGGACTGAATAGCGTCCCTCAGACTGTATTTATTATTGTTGTTGTTGTTGTTGCTGGTTTTTTGAGACTGAGTCTCACTATGCAGTTCAGGCTGACCTAGAACTCACTATTTAGTCCAGGCTGGTCTCCAGCTCACAGTGATCCTCCTGCCTCAGCCTCCCAAATGCTGGGATTACAGACGTGAACCACTATGCCTGGTTTGTAACATTATTTTAAAACAGGGCCTTTGCAGATATGATTAGTTGAGATGAGGTGATACTGGAGTAGGAGGACTGGGGTCCTTGTCAGAAGAGGAGAGGACACTGACGCACATGGGGAGACTGGAGAGATGCAGCTATGCACCTGAGTTGCCGAGAATGCTGGCACACACAGAAAGGAAGCATTTCCCCTCAGATTTCAGAGGGAGCCTGAACTTACTGACACTAATTTTGGACCTGTACCCTCCAGAACAATGAGAGAATATCTTTCTGTTTTCTCAATCCTCCAGTGTGTGGTACTTGGCTGTGGCAGCACCGGGAAATGCAATATAGATTCTATGCCTGACAAATTGATGAGTGCTTTACTCTGAGGCTGGACCAGGGGCACAAATGATATGGGATGAGGGGACAGGATGAGGCTCCTGGGACATCCACTGGTCTCAATTTTTAATTCCCTTTCTTTCTTCATACTATTCTCAATTTTAAGGGAACTCCTAACTGAACGTTGTCATTCTCTTTTTTAAAATGTGTCAAGGTTTGAAGGTGGCTTAACTTCAGCACTGATGATTGAACCTAGGAAGCACTGAACTACCTTTTTTGTTGTTGTTCTTTTACCTTTTCATTTTGAAATAGTCTTGCTAAATTGCCTAGGCTGGTCTTGAACTTGAGATCCTGTTGCCTCAGCTGCCTCAGCAACTGGTATGCACCCCCAAACCTGGCTAATGGTGGTGAACGTATTTTCTTTTTTTTTTTTTTCATAGTTATGGGGATTGTATCCTTCACATTGAGTGACATCACCAGTCATTTGCTTGTTTGCTCGCTTATTTATTTATTAAATTTTGAGATAGAATCTCACTAAGTCACTAAACTGTTTGAGCCCAGACTGGGCTCAAACTTGCAATCATGCTGCCTCAACATCCGAGAGTGCTGGGATTACAGGGATGCACCACCAAACCAGCTCAGTAATGAGGTTTTATATTTACTGTGTGGTTGGAGTGTGACGGCAATGTTGGCACGAAAGGTGATTTGGGTGTCTACTGCCTGCCATCTGCTGTTGGTAGAAATGGCACATACTCCCTGTAAACTTTGGTCTTGCTTCTCTCTCTGTCCTATTTTCTTTTCTTCTGCTGACAGAAAAACACTTTTGCACAAAGCAATTGTGGAACTCTCCAACCACATAAAAGTAAGATGAGTTAAGATGAAGGAAAAGCCCCAAATTCCCTATTTAATGGTTATTTTTTATTAAAGATACAACCCTGATGATAAGCAAAGAACCTGAGCTAATTTGTACTACTTGTAGAAGGGCATCCCACAAACGAAACAAACATGCTCCAAATGTTTAATTGCTAAGTGAAACCAAAATGGATGCCCTAGTGTTGCTCATAGAACATTCTCTGGACAACTTGGTTCCATCTTGAACATAATTTACCACTGGCACAAACTGTCAGTTAAACCTTTCAGCAGAGCAAAATCAACCAACTCCTAGTGAAGCAGAAGGGAAAGGTCTATGGGACTGGTGGTGATCACTCCTTCTGACTGCCATAGAAAGTGTTTTCTGATCTTCCTCTGAAAATTTCTCAGAACCATTTGATCAATGCACTCTTTCTCCTCTGGTGATATTTTAGGGGATTAAGTACAAAAATTTTGGGGACCAGAGAGCCCCTGTGGTTTGGAAAATATCTCCTAGGTCTCTCTGATGTCTGCCAAAGCTAAAGGAACTGAGCTGGAGGTTCTCGATCATTTTAAATCCAAGTGTTTGGAGACAACATGTCTGAGCCATAAGCCAAAATAAATCTCTACTCTTTTTAGTTGCAAGTGTTGGATATTTTTTCCTAGTGACAAGAAAGAAACTAACACACTCACCCACTTCCATACCTAGGCACTCTGCCCTGTGTCCCACACTCGCAGATGATAGGTGAGGGACCAGGAGCACCTAGTTTACAGAGAAGCATGCATATCACCTTAGGGACACAATGACTACAGCTATGGGGGTAATGAGAGACAGGTTGGTGCCTACTGACACACTCTTGCATGTCAGGGATACATGGCTAGGCTGGGAACAGATGAAGAGCCTTGTCCCTTGGGGTGGCTCAGAGGCCTGTCCTTGTCCTAATGAATTGTGCCTGATCATGCAAAATAAGCCTTTTTACTTGCAGGGATGGCTGTGACCATTTCATTATGCTGTAGTAATGCCAGCTGAATGTCACCTGGCTGATGCCAGAGGGAGAGACAGAGAGAGAGAGACAGAGAGAGAGATAGAGAGACAGAGAGAGAGATAGAGAGACAGAGAGAGAGTGACAGAGACAGAGGGAGGCCTCTCTGGGGAAGAAAGCAGACAGTTTCTGCAGACAACAGCCTCCTGGAACCAGAACTGATAGCCAGGACCTGGTGTGATTGACAGTGAAGACCTCACATGTGATCAGCACTCATGCTTTTGAATCATCCAGGAAGAGAACTGAGCTCTTTCTTTCATGCCAGCCAGTTGCAATGACATCATGGGGCTCCCATCCCAAAGATGCACCCCTCAGTCCTAGTGTTTCCATTTCTTCACCTACTATCTGAGTGTCTGGGCTGATCTCACTGGTGTGTGACAAGGGGTATCCAGACACTGCAGTGGTGAGCAAAGCTGAGATGGTAGGGTGGCCTGGACATGGTGTCCCAAATACCTGGGTCGGTGTTATTGCAAGATGTATCATGGCACAGACTGGGGATTCTCTGGGCTCCCATTCCCCCATGCATAGAGAAACATGGAAAATCCCTAATAAGCAGGCATGACCCAGAGCATGTTGGCTAGGTGGAAATTCCTCATCAGCCCCTTTGCCACCCATGTTTCTGACTATGGGGATCAGGAGATAGAA
Organism: Cuniculus paca; assembly: GCA_004365215.1. Lineage (NCBI taxonomy): Eukaryota > Metazoa > Chordata > Mammalia > Rodentia > Cuniculidae > Cuniculus > Cuniculus paca. The sequence continues at coordinate 4,595 of RJWT010018657.1, forward strand.
TCCCTTAAAAAGCAGAAATTCTGTCTGTTCCCTTTTCTGCTGGCTTTTGGACAGCAAGAGTCACCAGCATCCCAGGCTCCCTGGGGCCTGTGACCTGACAGTCCCTTGCCTGCTTCCTCTCTATGTGGTGCTGGCCAGCTGCCCTAGGCAGATCCAAAAGCATCAACATTGTAGGAAAATGATGCTTGAGGGTCAGGCAGACAAGGACAACCTGTGTGGCTAGTTCTGCCTCTCTCCATAAGGTAAAAATATACAATTTATAATTTCTATGTCCACTGTGAAAAAGGGAACCATGTCAATGGCCCTGGCCGATGTTAGAGGCTTGTGTACATTTGTCACACTTCCAGCAATCACAGTGTTCTTTTCAGGGGCATCAGGGCAGGATGTGGGGGAAGGGCTGTCATTTTGCCTGGACATCCCCAGTTCCCCACCACCGCCTTCACTACCCTAAGGTTCTGCTGTAGCTCACCCACATTTTCTTTTTCTGGGATTTCTTCTCCCTGTGTATCATTCCATTAAATAGCTTTCTATAGAGGGTAGTGATAGGGAAAGCCCAAGGAAGCTGAGTTAGTGCAGGCCAAATTGAGCAGTGTTATGATGAGAAAGCTAGGAGTACCTGTTTTTCCTTCCTCCTTGAATTCTGACACTAAAAGTCGTCTTCAGATTGTGACCTTCATTCATTTAAACAGCATTTATTGGGTAACTACATAAGTTAGAGAACTGAGAAAAAAGTACATAGCAGCATTATTTCAGGAGAGCTAACAGCATCTTAAAAGAGAAGAAAAATTCAACCAACTATCCTAACACTTGTTCCAGGCCAGACTTGCTGTGCAACTCTGGGCTGGCGTGGGCTTCGTATGAAATCCCTTTGCTCATTTTGGGATATCTCCTCCACCTTGGTGCTGGCAGACGGGGAGGTAGCATTGCCATCTGTCTTTATTTTTCTAACCCCTCCACAGGGCATCGCAACACAAGCACTGCAGGGTCATCTCACACTGCCAGCTCTGTTGTTTCTCCCAAACGCTTGCCACTTCTCCGCCCAGATCCCTTTGGGGGAGAGCCTGGCGCAGGTTGCTGGCCGAAGGCTGCCTGCTCTTCTGTTCTTTGGCAAAGGGAGGTAGGATGGAGCTGGAGGGGCTTCCCAGTGAGCAGCTGTGCTGAGAAAGGACAGGGATGTCAGAGTTAAGGCCTCTGTCTGCAGGTGGTCTTCACTCAGAGAGAGCATTTGTTCTCCATCGCCACAGAGAACCTTAGCTGGGGGCTTCAGGGCATGGGCTGGCTTGACACTGGCTTGGTTTCATGTGTTTGGGGCTCAGTGGTCTCTTTCTGTGAGCTCCTGAGGTCAGAAACTGTGACCTCTTTGCCACCAAACCCCAGCCTGTCCCATGGCAAAGAAAGCTGAGAAGGCCAGTGTGTACCACAAAGAGCACAGAGTACAGTAGGAGGACCTCATCTGGCTCTCAGCTCAGCTACTCAACAGTAGTATAAGCAGGCCCTCTAACCTTGAGAACCTCAGTTTCCTTATCTGTAAAATGTGGACCTTCAGCCGTGGGCCACTGTAGGGCCCAAGGCCACTGTAGGGATGATGTGATAGAGAGTGGCATAGCTCCTGGCTCCTGCCAGGCCTTGGGGTGGGAGTTGCTGGTTATCGGAAAATCCCAGGTGACTCATCTCACGGGTGGGGACCTCCACTGACTTGGAGTCCTTGGGAGAAGAGTGAATTAGTCTGGGAGGTCAAAGCAAAGTCTGGCCCATTGACCTCCCTGGATCATGAAGTGGAGTCTTCATTTCACCAATCATGTCTGCACCTCCCTCATCAGCAGAATTGCATGAAGGTATCAGAATGAGCAGACACCTGCATGCAGTGAACCCGAGCACTCAGAAAGCTGATGAAAGAGGCAGAGCAAGAGATGGTGGGTGGTGGGCAGGTGGCCCACTTTCAGTCTCATGACTTGGTTCCAGATCTGCCACTAATCAATTTGTTATCTAGGAAGTCATGCAAACCCTCTTGGCCTAGCTTTTCTGCTTTCTAGAGAAGTAAGTGGGTGGCCACTGTGAAGTTGCTCTAGATCCTTTTCCACCTTTTATTGATTAATTTTTTTTCTGGCCATAATCACAATCCAGATGGCATTCACACATGCAGTATATTCTTAGGGGTATGTGTAGATTTTGATGAAGCTCCCCAAATGTTCAGGGCTAGCTAAGGCAGTCAATATTTTGAAATCACTATTGATACCAGCAGTTTAGCAATACTATTTTCTCACCATGGGTTATGGGCATAAGCAGGATTGGCTGTGAGTTATGTGCAGTTTATTTGCAAATGTTGCAAGTCTATACCGTCTCTTTCCCAGGAGAAAGTGCATCAGAATAGGAGTGCAGCAGTCTTCTCCTGGGGTAACTGGGATTCTGCTTTATTTTATTTAAAAAAAAGTCCTGGATTCTTAGTCTTGGATCTTGGTTAGGAGCAGCATATTTCTTGTGATATAACTGACAGTTGATCCTGATATATTTACTTGTGGTGATGTCAGAATTGGGAATAAATGGACTGGGCACAGGATTTTTAGTGTCACAGGCCATTTTTGTTCATTTCGCAGATCTAGGGCTTGCTTAAAATAAAGAGATCCATTCAGTAGCAAGTCACAAGAATGGAGCAGAGTTGGTGTAGAGTGGACTGGAGAAGAGGGGAAAACCCAGAGCTAAAGGATGTTGAAACTCTCTCTCAGTGACTCACCCATTGCAGACATCATTTCCAATCATGGCGTATATGACGATGGCTGGATGGTCCAACTGCTGGTTCCTAGACAAACTGAGAGGCCATAGATAGAATCTGAATGTCAGGCATTTGGAAAACTAGCTTTATAACTAGAAGCACAGTCTAGGCCTGGAAAAGATCTTTGTATGACCACCATCCTGAAAGACATTTTTCTATTTTTCTTGCATTCCAGGATAGCTAATTATTGTTCGTATTCCCTTCTTATTCCCTGTAATCTCTAACTCACTTTCCCATTAGGGAGATGCCACATAAATACATAAAATTGAAAAGAGTGAATTGAAATCCCAGGTGAATAGGCACACTACCATTTTCTTAGCATTTTTCATAGCATTTGTTATTGATAATAAGCACTGGTGAGTTACTGTGGTTACTCCTGTCCAGATTCACAAGACATCTGGACCACTGTGGACCTGCAGTCAACTTCAGAAAGAGAAGGCCTTTCTGAGGTCTTTCATCCAGAGCATCACTGAATTCAGCCTCTCTTCTGGATGTTTTCAGTTGTTATTTTTTATTAGTACACACATGCATTATATAATGATTGCATTCCTCATTATTATAAGGAATTGGTGAGCACAAATATATAACACAGCTTAACTCTTTTTTCACCCTCTTTCCCTCCCCTTCTTCCCCTTCCCCAAACCATCTACTGATCTTTTTCTCATTTGAACAAAATCTACCTCCCTACTTCCTATTATCTATCTCTTATTTTGGTCTTTATTTGTATTTTGGTATCTCATCTAAGAGGTACCATGAGGCATTTAAGTTTGTGTGTCTGATTTATTTCACTCAAGGTGCATCCATTTCTGAATTTTAAATCCAAAATACATACAAAATGTTTCCTTATTCATTAAGATAGGATATGACATGGTCTTTTTGTTTCTTTCAGTTACTTTGGTCAGATCTAAGCTTTATTCAACTCATACATATCTTTATACTTCTTCCAGGGCATCCACAAAAATGAATTGCTTCCTAAGCTTACTGGTGTAGGCAGTGACACATCAGTGTTTGCATAGTGATTAACAAACTATCAACATTCAGTAGAAATGATTACAGGGAACAGCAGTGCTATGGCTTATGTCTAGATGTCCCCCAAAGCCTCAAGTGGCCATAGGTGGTGCTTTCTGGAGGTGGCCGGATCTAGAGTGTATGATGTTGGGATCAAGCATATGATGCTAGCATTGATTCATGGTGTGATGTGAGGATTAAGAGTGCCCCAACCTGGGTGTTGGTTGTGCCAACCCTTAGGGTGCATGGTCTAGATAGGATATAAAGATAGAAGGAGGGTCACGGCTTCTCGATTTCTATTTCGCTGCTTTGCTGCTCTCTGCCCACATGAGCTGCTTCTCCTTTGCCATGCCACCCTTCCTGCGAGCCAGCAAGCTGTGAGCTGAAACCTCTACAAACTGTGAACTAAAATAAACCTTCCTTCCTTTAATTTTGGGTGTCATGTATTTTGTCTCAGCAATGAGAAAAGTAACTAAGACAAATGGTTATTTCATCCCTTTTTTGAAATAAGAAACCAAATTTAAGAACAAATCCTCAGCTCCATTGTCCACATACCTTTCAATAAACTTCTTCAGGTTTTGGGAGGATGCACCTGAATAATTAAGATTAAGAAAATTAAGTAAGCGAGTTCAATTTGACACTGGCAATATGAAGGTCTAAATTCATGAGAGAAGCATTTTTGTACAATCTGAGTCATCCAGACCACCATGTTGATGAAAATAATTTGTTTCTGGTGGATTTCTTGAGTATTTTTATCCTGGAACTCTCCTTAAGGGGTTTTCTGTTTACTTGGCATTGCAATAACAACCAAAAGCCCTTCGAATTCACTGATCTCAAGACGTTTCCTAGGTATGAACTAGTCAACGTTTCAGTCAATGTGAGAAAAAGTTATATGTCTGTTACCAAAGAGATAAATTGCCCAAAATATGAAGGAATGAGTTGAAGGATCAAAGGGACAGTGGAACGGGTTCTCTGAGAACTACACATGTCCCCAGAGAGCCCCTTTCATCTCCTCTTCGGATTCCTGCTCACTCCTGGGCTCCTTCAGGCTGACTGCTGCAAGGGTCAGTTGCAGAGCTGATAAGTTTCCACTCCTGTAATGGGATGAGTGGCCATCTTCCCCAATCGCTGATGCCACCTTGTTAGGCTCAGATCTAGGTGACCCTCAAAGCCTTATGCACTCCAAGGCTGGGTTTTTTTGGGGGGGGCAGTAAGTGGATCCTAGGAGTGCTAGATTCATGGTGGATTAGTCCATGGATGAGTTCATAGTTATATGTGCTCTTGGGTTGTGGGACCTTGTCAAGAGAGGAGGGTCATGGGGAGTTTGTCTTCTTTCCCTGCTTCTCCCTTTTGTCTCTGCTTCCTATCCATGCTATGAGCTGCTTGCTTCCTACAACTCTACAATGGTAATATATATCTCATATATATAAATGATGTTCAATGAATTTATTTTATTCGACACACTATTAAACACCTTAGCTCATTTAAGCTCTAGTACTACTATCAGGTAGGGACTGTAGGATTCTCATTCTATAGGTAAGGAAAGCAAGTCTCACTTAAGGGACCTGCACAAACCCATCACACCCTTACAGCCAAATTGCTGAGTTCTAGCTTCCGGTGAGACCCTTATTCTCATATAGGAAGAGTGAAGCCAAGAAGACAGCACCTTTTTGTTCCTGGAGGATTCTCTGCCAGTAAGAAGTGAGCAGACTTCTGGTGGGTGCTGCAATTCATTGGTTGAGATTTGGAGAAGAAATATCCAGTTGCCCTTTTTCATAGAAGTTTCGTCTAATGACCTCCAGTCTCAGAAGTGTGTGGGGCAGGTGTACGTCTTGGATGGCAGTCATGGTCTGGATGGGCATGCTGGCCCCTGTGCCCTTGAAGGTGTGTGGCCATTGGTGATGGCCTCATTGTTGCATAGAATTAGCTACAAGTTGCGTGGGCAGCACCGATGTTCTCTTGAGTGAGTCAGGAATGTTAGCGCAGCAAGCTAACATTCACATTCACATAACCATCACCACCCTCCATCTCTGGAACTTCCCCACCAAATCCCCACTCCAAATTGATGCTCTGTAGTCATTCTTTTGGCTGATAGGTTTTGATAAACATATTCTGCTTATTGTCTCCATGATTTAATTGTTCCGGGTGGGTCATGCAATATTTTCCTTTTGTGTCTTACTTATAGCACTTAGCATAATGCCCCCATCATCTTATTTTTGTAGTAAGCCAAGGCATTATTAAAAATGCATGCAGCCATACAAATTAAAAGTAGCTGGTCCATCTCTGCATGCATGCATGGATTCCTTCTCCCACACTATTCATAAGTGAGCACTGGGCACATGCCTGCCACTTGGTAGAGGAGCAACAGATGTGCTGAGCCCAGCCTGTGTGCCTCAGAAGCAGCATGTCTGGGGGTAGATACATAATTGATGCTGGGAATAATACTGAAATGTTAGTGTGAAGCTTGAAAAGAGGGGAAGCATGTGACTGAGGGCTACTGTCTTAGCTTGGGGAGGTTCCTGATTTTACAGTACTGCTTTCCAAGTGCTTTAGCCACTGTGTTGCTCCCATTGTCCTCCAGTGGAACAGGACAGCAGCTGTGCACACTCTCAAATCCCCATGGTGGCTCACTCATCCTCAGGGTCTCCCATTCAGATACATCCCATGGTTCCCACCTTTCCATTTTCATCAGGATAATAAATCAGGAGATGTTTAATTCTCACTCTCCAATTGTTCTCTTAATGAGAAATGAAAACTAATGAAAACTCAAGGCAGAAGTGGGAAAAAATGATAGGAGCAGGCTGGGCCAACGATTTTCCTCATTATCTAGAGTACAGGTGGGAATTTGAGGCGTGGAGCACCCACAGAGTGTGAGGAACTCACAGATGGAAGCCTGTCCCGTCTTCTGTGTGGGCAGCTCTTCTCTATATCCAACACTGCTTCTGTTCCTTTACTGCTAAGGACAAGGACAGCAGACTCAGCACCACTGATTGTGGTGAATTTAAATAAAAAAGCAATCACACATGGCTACCCAAGGAGCAAGAAACTGCTGATTCTTCTTTATCCAAATGCCTTATTTTGTCCATACTGCAAGCATAGATTTCTCTTCCTTCCAAATTTCTTGTATCTTTCACCATTTCTGTCTCCTTTTGGAAATCTTAGTTTTATAAGATTATCTAATTAGTTTACCACTACCCCATCATTTTTCTTATTCCCTTTTCTGTTCTGTCATCCTTTGGTTCTGTCTGCCTCCTTCCCCATCTCTATTGTGCTCTGCTCCCATGTACAGTCCTCTCCCCAGCTGCCCCTTGCTGCTGCCGCCCATTTAAAGATGGCAGCAGTTGGAACCAGAGGGTATGAACGGGAAGGAAAGCGAGCTCCTACTCCATGGCAATGGGGTAAAGCAGGGCAAACACTTGAAGAACTTGGAAAACTTATTCTCTGGCCTCTCTAATTACAGTTGAGAGAAATGGGAAAAGCTTGACCTTAAAATGGGGGTATGTAGGGTATACATCAAGGTGTGACAATGAGGGACCTACCTGTACTAGTTAAAGGAAGAAAAGAGTCCATTGCAGGCCTTTGAAGTCTGCATTCTGACTCAGTGAGTCTCTTGTGAGAAGAACACATGGTGCACTAGTGCAGAGGGTGCACTGCAAGAACAGAAAGGCTTCACCCGGTCTCAGCGCCAGCCAGTTCTCCCTAACTGAACATTAGCTCTCATTTCCACTGCTGGCCTGGCTGATCATGCCAGTGAGCACCTCACAGTCTGCGTTGAAATCAACTGGTAAGATAACTTTTATGGTCTTTTAAATGAGCTTGTAACTCAGTTCTATGGCTCAGAATAGGTAGCAGGTCTCAAATTCTTCACGGAAAGAGAATATTTACAAGGTGAGTTAAAAAAAGAGATGGTGTTTAAATTAAAAAAATTACAGTAAAAGACACACAGTCATTAATCGCTCTCAACATACCCTCCCTCATCATGATGCATTTATCCCAACATTTGTGCCACTTTCTGAAGCAGTTCTGGAAGTCCTCTTTCACATAAGTGTGTTTTCATGGTCGTCTCGACATCCTGAATTCATTAAAAAAATGTTTACCATAAGTTCTGCCACATGAAAACATTTAGGTGTGCCCTTATCTATCTCATCTACCAGACATGGCACCGTGTGTGACTTCTTTCCTAAGGTCAAAGCGACTATGAAATGTGAATACTTCAGATTAATTCAGGATATCAAGGCAGCCATGACAGTGCAACTAAGGACACTCAGGAAAGAGGATTTCCAGAACTGCTCCTGAAAGTGGCAGGACAGTGGGATAAGTGTGGTTAAAATGAAGGAGTATTTTGAGGAAGATTAATGGTGATGTATCTTTTAGTGCAATATATTTTTAAAATTCAAACATTATCTATCTATCTATCTATCTATCTATCTATCTATCTATAGGTTTCTATCACAGTTGGTAAATATATCTTCATAAATTAGACAATTCAGTAATTTGGCCACATTTATTGAATACTTACTTTGAAGCAGGCATTGCAGTAGTTTCTGGGGACACATCAGGAAATAGAAAAGATATGATCTCTGTTTTTGAGACAGAGTTTCACTATGTAGTTCAGGGTGGTCTTGGACTCACTAGGTAGCCCAAGCTGGCCTTGAGATCTCTACAACCCTCCTGCTTCAGCCTCCTGAGTACTGGGATTATAGGAGCACACCACCACACCCAGCTGTGATTTTGGTTTCCATGAGGATTCCAGTTATTACACAAGTAATGAGTTTGCAGTGTTAGGGGTTCAGAGAAGCGCTGAAGAATTGATGGTGGGTCCTGAAATAAGTGCTGGCATTTTCTTTCCTAAAGTCTTGTTAATTAATACCCACTGAATTACCCGACACTCTTTACACTGCCCAGAGACAGATCTCTAAAATTTAATGCTAAAGTGGTTGTGACTATGTGTATAGGGCAAGGCAGACCCAGGTTTTGAGAATTCTGAAGCTGACATCATCTGAGGGAATTCTCTTTAAGAAAAAGAACATAAAACACCCATAGCAAGTCCTGACACTAGATGAAGCTAGAGCGCAAGATGGGATCAGAACGAATTATGCTAAAATATCTTAGGTTGGAAAATTTTATAAATAGACTGTTTGGCAGGCAAGCGGAGGGCTCTCAAGCTTCAAAACTCTGCCTCTTGGCACAAGTCTGGAGTGACCTCCATCACGAAACCAGATTTCACAAGCAGTAGCCCTGGGAGTATCTGGCCGGGTGGCCCATATTATAGATACAGCCCACAGAAAGAAAGAGATGTGACTGAAGTCTTGTAGCAGCTGCATGATGTCTCAGCTAGCATTCACTTCAGAGAGCAATTTAATATTGCAATGGCTATTACTAATCTATAGTAACAACTGAAAATAGATTATGCCTGTAATCTCAGCACTCTTAAGAGCTTGAGGCATGAGGATGGAAGGTTAAAGTCCATCCTGCGCTCTTTAGAGACGTCCTGCCTCAAAAATAAAAAAATACAAAAGGGCTGGAGTAAGGTAGCTTCATTTGAAGGCTCTTGCCTCAAATCCTAGCATTGAAAAAAAAAGATAATGAGATTTTATGAATTATTTAGTTCTTGTAGAAAAATCTGTGTCAAGGACTGTGAGGTGCATTTTAACTTATTGCCACAAACACACTCAAGAAAAGCAGGATGTGGCTTGCATTGATGATCTGGAGACATGAGCTGGGACACCTGCAGAGCCCAGGTGAAGTCATGGTTAACCCAATTCAGAAAGAGGGTCACTGCTCAGTCTGTCTGGACTGGTGCCCTTCACAATGGAGGGCGGTGTTGTCAACTTCTCATTTCCCAATGGAGGTTGGAAATCTGAGACTTTATGTGAAATCTTACACTTGTTAGGTGTTGACAACTATTCCAGGAATTCTAAGAAATGCTTCCCATGCCAGACAAAACAGAACTGTGGGATGTGTTTGTATTTGACCTACTTGTGCCCTCCCACCCACAGGGTGACACAAAAATCAACATACTTCAAATAAGTTTAAAAAATTTCCTCCCAATCTTTGTTCGCAGATTATAACAGAGGGGACTAGTTATTTCAAAGCTTGAGATGAAAACAGTTAGCAGCGTGTTATGACTTGTATCTGTATGTTCCCCCAAAGCCTGGTATGTTCCTAGGTGGAGCTTCTGGGAATTGGTTGGATCATGGATATGTGATACTGGATCATGGGTGTGTGGTAATGAATTAGTCCACTGTTGGATTGATAGCTGGGTATGATGCTGGGTAGTGAATCCTGATGGGAAAGAGGTGGGTGACTGTGGGTATGGCCTCTAGGGTCTATCTCCCTCCTCCTCCTTTGATTCCTCACTACCTTCTGCCTGTCCTGCCCCAAGCTTTTTCTCCTCTGTGATGCCCCTCTGCCATGCCACTTTGCCTTGGAACCAGCCAGCTATGGACTGAAACCTCTACAGACTGTGAGTTAAAATAAATCCTTCTTATTTTAAATAGTGGGTGTGGGTATTACACCTTAGCAATTAAAAAGTAACTAAGACACAGCATTTCACAATTTGCACTTGGTTTCTCAGTGAAAAGCAGTATCATTGGGTGATTAATTTTGTGACTCCTTTCTTTTCCTCTCTCCTTTCTTTCCTCATTTTCTTCCCTTTATAGCAAGATGGTTTATGTTTTTTATTTCTTGCTTATTTCATGTGTATACGAAAATAAGTTCTCTAAATGTAGGAATTTTTTCTAAAGCACTAAGAACCACAAGATAAATGTACATCAAATGGATTCTTTGGCATTGATTTAGGAAAGAAACTGTCTTGTGTTTTGAACACTTTTTTTTTTGCTGACCCTTAATGGCTCCATGCTTTCCTGGTTCTGCTTGTAACTGTTTGATCAAAGATTGTTCTTTGATCCATTCATTAATGACCATTCATTAATTTTCCTTCACATCTCTTTCATACCAGACCCAAGGGTTTCAGTTTTCCATTGTAAACATTACTGCTGGGCAAAACCACACAACTTTTCTGATTTCAGATATGATCTGCATGCTCCTGATTTTCAATATCTATCTGAGCCCAGATCTCATCTTTGAGCCAAGACTCACGGGTCCAACTGCTTGTGAGACACTTCTTCAAAGACACCCCTTGGATACCTCAAGTGGGACATGGTCAGTGCTGCACTCCATCTCCTCCAACCATAACCAGTTCCCCCTTCCCCATTCCCTGTCTGGGAAAACACAGTGACCTGCCCAGTCTATTGAATGGGATATCGTACCGTTATTCTTTATGCCCCATTGTCTCCTGCTACCATCATGCCATTAGCAATGAACCATTCTTGTTTCTATTTCTTGATTAATCTCTATTAAACTCTGTTCTGTCTCCACTGCCTACAATTAGGCCTCCCTCACTTTAACCTGGGCTCTGGTGGTGGTTGCTTAATTTTATTCTGCAAGGAATCATTCTTTCCCCAATTTCTACTCATCTCTTGGAGGGAGCCATCAACAGGCAATATCATGTCAATTATTGCTAAGAACCTCCATGGGAGTCTCACTGCCAACTGGAGAATATCAGAGTTATCTAAAATAGTCTATGAAAATTCAATTTGACCCAGTTATTCCTCTTCTAGGTATCTTCCTGAAAGAGTTAAAGATATCATATCACAGTGATACATGCGTATCCATGTTTATAGCAGCATAATTCATAGTAGCTAAATCTTGGAAGTGGCCATTAACAGAGGAATGGGTAAAAAAATGTGGTATTTATACATGTTGGAGTACTATTGTACTATAAAGAAAGACAAATTTAAGACATTTTCAGTAAGATGGATACACCTTGAAACCATAATGTTAAGTGAAATAAATCGCACAAGTGTAAATATTGCATGGTTTTTCCTATATAAGAAAGCCAAAGTATAAATAAAGAACAAAATAAAAAACAGATAGTAAGAAGTAGGAAGACAGATCTTTTGCAAATGAGAAGGGAACCTAGAGACGGAGTGAGGATGAAGGGGAGGAAATAGGAATAGAAAAAGGATTGAGATGTGTTATGTGCATGGAGCAACAGCGCATGAGGAATGTGATCATTAGTACTGCAAACATGCACTACTAAAAAATAACAGTTGAGAGAAAAAGCCAAAGAGCAGCTATGGTTATCTTTTAAAAATGTAAATCTTATTCTTGGGGTAGAATGCTGTGGTTTAGACATGAAACGTCTCCCACCAGTCTCATTTATTCAGACTGGGGCTTTCAAAACGTGGAAAAAAAAAGTCTATGATACCTCGATGTCTTCAGGATTCCTTTACTATCATTTTAATGTCTGAGGGATCTGTAGTGATTTCTCTTATTTCATTCTTGATATTGGTAATTTGTTTTTTTCTTTCTCTTTTGTTGCTAGGCTTGAGATTTGTCAATTTTATTGAATTTTTCCCAAAGGACCACCTTTTGGTTTCATTATTTTTTCATATCACTTTTCAATTTTTTATTTCAGTTTCTATCCTTATCTTTATTATTTCCTTTCTGCCACTTGCTGTGGATTTATTTCATTCTTTTTGTTCTAGTTACTTGAGGTAAGAGCTTAAATTATGGATTTAAGACCTTTATTTCCTATTTTATGATAAGCATTTTAATGCTATAAATTTTCCTTTAAGGACAACTTTAGCTGCATCCCACAAAGTTTTATATGCTTGCTTTCTTTCTTTTTTTCTTTCTTTCTTTCTCTACCAGGAATCGAACTCACAATCTGATGCTTGCCAGGAAAGTGCCATGCCTCTGAGCTAAATTCCTGGCTGATATGTTGTATTTCTACCTTCATTTTTATCCACTCAAAATATTTCTAAATTCCTTCTTCCTGGACTCATGGTTAAATATTGCTTAAATTCAAAATTACTAGCAATTTTCTAAAATGTTTTATAATTGAGGTCTAGTTGAATTTCACTGTAGTGACAGAAGATAATGTGTATAATTTCAGCTCTTTTAAACTTATTAATGTTTACATTGTGACTGAGGAGACACTCTAGCTTGGGGAATGTCCCATGTGTGTTTGAAGAGAATGATTCTGTTTCGTGAAGTGATGTTTCAGTAAATGAAAATTAGACCCAATGGTTGATGGTTCTATATTTTACTGACCATCTGTTTCCTGGTTCTATAGGTTACTAACAGAAGAATGTTGAGGTCTCTAACTGTATTTGTGGTTATGTTTCTTTTTCCTTTCTGGCCTGTAGGTTTTTCTTTCTGTATTTTGAAGCTCTGATGCTAGGTGCATAGACATTTAGTTTTGTTACATGGTAAGTCCCTGACTTAGGAACAAGTTCCATTGAGTGAGAAAGCTCATAAGTTGGATTTGTTCATTAAGTCCAACAAAGTGGGTCTTGTACACATTTGACACAAATATACAATGTGCAGCATAAAAAAAACCAAACACAACACATATACAGTAAGTCCTCGATTTTACTGTGCTACTGTGCACCATCACTCTGTACAGGCAGGAGACAGCAGTATAACTGTGGCAATGTCTGGCAAACACATGAGCTACTTCTATGATTGTTTGCCTCTATGAAGGTTCACAGTTTAAAGTTTGTTCATATCTGTGAAAGTTCAAAATGTGAATGTTCTTAAGTCAGGGACTTATTGTAGTCTCTTGGTTGAGTTAATCCTTTTCCTGTTAGGTAATATCCCTCTTTGTTACTGGTAATCTGCATTGAAAACTGGTTTGTCTGATATTAATATAGTCACTGGAGCTTATTTTGACTAGTGTTGGCTTGGTGTATTTTTTTTCATCATTTAATTCACATACATGATTATATTTAAAGCAAGTTTCTTATAGATATGTCCAATTCTCTCTCGCTCTCTTTCTTGATTTCTTTCTTCCTTGATTTCTTTCTTTCTTCCTTTTTTTATTTTAAAGAGAATAGAACAAAACAAAACAAAACAGAACAAAACAAAGCAAAAGAAAACAGAATAGAGTCAAACATTCAAAACAGAACACTGCAAGCTATACAGGTTTTCAAAACATAACAACAGGAGATTAACAATGGTTACCCTAACGTCTCTTGCTTTCTTCAAAATGGTTATTCATACATTTACAGACAATAAACTCAAACAAAACAAAGTAATATAAAACCAGATAAAACAAAAGAGCATTACAGGCCTTCAAGTCGGACAACAAGAAACCAGAAATGGCTACCATAGTGTTTCATTTTTCAAAAGAGCTGTTCCTATCTTCTCACATATTGCCTTCAAATAGTAGGAAAGGGACTTAAAGCAATCAAATCAAAGAATAAAAGCACCATTGGACTTCAGAACCTTTTCTCCATATTTATTGGGAATTTTGTATCTTACTG
>RJWT010018658.1:0-18755 GCA_004365215.1 Cuniculus paca
TCTCTTTTATCTGGTTTTATACTACTTTGTTTTGTTTGAGTTTATTGTCTGTAAATGTAAGAACAACCATTTTGAAGAAAGCAAGAGACATTAGGGTAACCATTGTTAATCTCCTGTTGTTATGTTTTGAAAACCTGTATAGCTTGCAGTGTTCTGCTTTGAAATGCTATATTATGTTTGACTCTATTCTGTTTTCTTTTGATTTTTTCATTCTGTTTTGTTTTGTTTTGTCCTAATTTCTTTAAAATAAAAAAAAAGACTCCCTGGCTCCAAGGTACTACTGAGCAGAATCTTGAAGAAAATTCCTGCTCATGACCTTCTTGTATTTTCATGTGGAGTATGGATGTGTGAGTGTCATCGAGAGTGGCCCATTATTCAGAGATGAAAGCCATACTTCTCTGAATTTTAAATGATTTTGTTAGACTAAATTGGACCCAACACCACTTTGGAAGGGAGGACCTAAGGAAGAAAGACTGTTGCAATTAGGCACACTTTTATTTTTAACTGCATAAGGAAGAAAAAAACCACAAAAGCTTCTAAAATATAAGTAGATGGTACAAATTGCTTGGGTATATCTACCTATCATCTGTCCATCCATTCCTGCCTTTTATTTCATTCCTGCCTTAATCATTAATTAATCCATCAACCCATTCATTCATCCATCCATTGACCCACCCACCTACTCATCCATGTATCTATTTAAAGAGGTGGCATCTCATGAGCTGCTCTCTTTCATCATCCCTCATTTTGTTTTCTCTTTCTGCTCTGGTTTGAATCACATGATGCTAGATGCCTCTTCCTCTAAATCATACATTTAATGCTGTTCTTCCAATGTCTTCTCCCTGGTTTCTTAATCTTTGTGAAAAAAGTTTTGCTTTTTTTATTAGAAAGCTAGGGCCTCTACTAAGGATCAGTTCCTTGATATCTTGACTCTGTAATGAGTTACAGAGGATTTTTTCATCTACTGCAACACTTCCTTGCAACCAAGTCACTCTGCTCCTGACCTCCAGAGTCACCTTGTACATCCTCACTCCTCACCCCAGTCTTTTATTTCTCTGCTTTCCATATTCCAGTCTCTCTGGAGTATTCATGGTTTCCTGAACTCACCATACAGACTCATACCTTTTAGTCTGTGTGCATGCTGATTCTGTGGTTGGAAACGTCCTTTCTGATCCTCTTTCCTTGGTATCACTTTCCTCAGCCCTGTGTTTACAGGGAGACTTGATCCTTTCTCACTTTCTGCTTCCACAGTGTGCACTTCCTACTCAGAGCCCTACTTTCTGGTTACTGTCTGCTTTTCTATGATCACGATTTCTCTGGAGCTGGAGCATCTTGAAGACAAGGACTACTTTACTCTTTTTTATCTTTGGTGCTGCTGCATATAAAGGCCTATTTTAAAACTGATAAAAGCATAATTGAGAATAAATAACAGTTACTCTAGGACCTGTTTCTACATGTCTACCCTGTTACTGAAGCTCAAGTTCCCAATAACCTGGGACAAGTTGTGCATCTTCATGAGACTGTACCCTTCAAGACCATAAAAGAATTTAAGCAAACTGCTGCTACTAATGGTCTTATAGGTCCTAGGTACAACAGGACTTATAGGACAACAGATTATAGCCACAAATGATTGGAAATGAATATCTAATGCATGTTGAAATACAGGTAGTTATTTATTATGAAAAGGAAATTTTTTTTAATTGTGCACGGATCAAGCCTCTTGCAATGCCACTCACAACATAGCCATTACAAGAGACATGCTAATTGGAGAAGGTGCCTTTGCTACCACAAATAATCAACTTACATTTGCATTGCAAGTATATGAGAAAATTAAAATAGCTGCCACAAGGACTTGGAAGGACTTCCTTGATTTGAATCGCATTCATCAGGGTCCCTATGAACCTTTACAAGATTTTGCAGTATGCTTTTTGCAGACTAGTGGGAAAAGTATAAGTGACACAGAGGTTAAAAAGTTAATAGTTCAACAGTTGGCCTTTGAAAATGCAAATAAACGGTATAAAGAGACTTAAAAGCTAGCAAACGGTGGGCTACACTGTCTGAGATTACTTGGATTTGTGCAGATATTGACCCCTTGTATGTGTGGGGGACTACCTTGGCAGCAGCTATCACCCACCTTATTCATCCACAGCCTGGAGGAAAGGGAGAAATCAAGGTTACATATTTCAGTTGCAGGTGTTGGGGGCATTTTGCCAAAAATTGCTCTTCTGCACCTGTAGGGGCAGCACGGCCACTATCTGTCCCTTCAACAAACCTTCTACTATCTGTGCAAAGTGTAGATGAGGGTATCATTGGACAAATGCATGTATATCCAAAACAAATGAGAAAGGTCAACTTATTTCAGAAAACCTCTAGTGGAGCCTGCTCCAGCACCACCAAAGACTGGGGGTACTTTCCTTAGCTCTTCCCCAACCCTACCCTTCAACACCAAGTATGTTTCTGACCTCTAGTGAGCAACAAAAAACAGTGGAGGCTTGGACCTCAGTCCTTCCTCCAGATTCATACTAACTCTTGAAATGGGACCCCAAGTTATTCCTATGGACCTTTGCCTCATGGAACAGTAGATCTCCTGCTAGGCCATAGTAGTCTCACTTTAAAAAATCTCCAGGTGTTGCCTGGTGTCATCAATGCTGACTACACAGGGAAAATCAAGGCTAAGGTTCAATCTATTCGGAACATTATTCAAGTCACACCAGATTCTCATATTGCACAATTGGTCATTCTTCTCTTGGCAAAAATTGGAAAATCTATAAATGAGGAAAGGGCGTCCAAGGGTATATGTATTGGGTTCAACAGATTAAACAAGATCATCCTGAAATGGAATTGATTATTGAAGGAAAAACTTTTAAAGAGCTTTTAGACACAGGTGTGGATGTTTCCCTTATTGTCCAACACCATTGACCTATGGTGTGGCCTCTGGATGTAGCAATTACAGGTGTACAGGGCAGGGGCAGTGTTTCTTATCCTACTAAAAGTGTTAAATTATTAACCTGGATGGATGCAGATGGCCATTCTGGACATTTTTCACCTTATATCCTCCCCCATATACCAGTCAATTCATGGGATGGTGATGTATTACAGGATATGGGGGCATTTTTGGTTAGCCCTAACTCCTTGGTGACTCATCAGAAGTTACAACAAGGTTTTATCCCCACTCAAAGTCTTGGTAAAAATAATCAGGGAGGGAAAGAACCCTTTTCAATAGACCCAAAAGGGGGCCATTTTGGCATAGGATACTCACCTTCGTATTTTCAGGAGGGGCCTTGATCTCTTCTCTGACCCCACAGATGGTGTACAAGATGGCTTGAATGTCTGATAACCCTGTTTGAGTTGATCAGTGGCCCCTTACTAAGGAGAAACTTACAGCAGCTCATACACTGGCTAATGAACAGATGATAGTGGGGCACCTAAAATCCTCCAGTAGCCCTTGGAATGCCCAATTTTTGTAATAAAAAAGAAGCCAAGAAGGTGGAGATAACTACAGGATTTGTGAGTTGTTAATCAAACCATGGAAACTACAGGAGCTCTTCAACCAGGATTGCCCAATCCCATAGCTATTCCTTTACATTTTTCTTTCATGGTGATTAATTTAAAATACGTTAAAAAAAAAAACTATCTTTTCTATCCTTAAGATAAAAAAAGTTTTGCCTTTAGTTTACCCTCTATTAATCATCAGGCCCCTATGCGCTGCTTCCAATGGTGTTGTCTGCTACAAGGAATGGCAAATGATCTGTACTTATGTCAAGAGTTTATGGTTGCAGCCATTTTGCCAGTCTGTCAGGCTCATTCATCTGCTTATCTTATCTATTACAAGGATGATATTCTTCTAGCATATGAATACTCATTCACTTTGCACTAAGTATTTATTCAATTAGATAATGCCCTTTGCAATGCATGCCTATTGTGGCCCCTAAAAAGGTGCAAACCATGGCACCTTTTTCAAATTTGGGTCACCTTATCCAACAACAGCATATTATGCCCCAAACTGTTCAGATCCAGGTTAATCATCTTGCAAGCCTAACTGATTTTCAGACTCTACTTGGCAATATTAATTGGCTCTGCTGAACTCTTAAGCTAACAACTCATGATTTAGTCCCTCTCTAAAGGGACATTCTCAAGGGTGACCTGGCCCCCATGTCTCCAGGACTACTTACATCAGAGACTAAAACTGTCTTAGATAAAGTGAATCTCTCTCTCTAATGCTCAAATATCTAGAGTTGACCTGTCTTTACCACTGCTTTTAACTATTTTCCCATCTCAACATAAGCCCACTGGAGTCCTTTGGCAGTCTGAGGACTCTCTACAATGGCTACCTAGGCCACATACTCCACATACAACCATTACACACTTTTGTGATGCCATGACAAGGCTGATCACACATGGGTGGATGCATGCTATTCAGTTTTTTTGGATGTGAGGTGCAAAATATTATTTTTACCTTTTCTTTCATTCAACAACAGTGGTCATGGCAATTCTCATTCTATTGGCAAACTGCATTAGCTAATTTCCCTAGTGTTATTGATTGTCATTATCCTCCAGATAAATTAATTCAACTTGTGTGCCTCACACCTTTTGTCTTCCCTTCAAAAACAAGCTCAGTTCCCATAGCCAGAGATGTCTTGCTTTTCACAGATGGCTCCTCCTTGGGCAGAGGAGGCTATGCTACAGCTTCCTCTTCCTAAATAAAGGATACAAGTTTTTCTTCTACACAAAAGATGGAATTGCAAGCTGTTGTATGGGCCTTACAAGATCATTCACTCACTCCAATTAACCTTTTATCAGAGAACGCTTATGTTTGCAGTGTGATGCACCTCATTGAAACTGCCACCATTCACACTAAGCAGGAAAATCTTTCTTATTTATTTCACACTCTCCAATTTGGCATTCAGTAACACCATGTCCCCTGTTTTATTAGTCATTTATATTCTCATTCCCAGTTGCCAGGGCTTCTCACTAAGGGAAATGCTTCAATAGACAGATTTCTAGCTACTGTCACTGTTACTCCCTCAGATATCATTCAACAGCTTCTGTCTTCCATGCCACCTTTCATCAAAATGCTTCTGCCTTACACAAACAGTTCCATTTAGCCTGGGAATGGGTTGGGTAAATTGTTAAACAATGTTCCTCATGTGTAATATATTTTCCCTTACTCTCTGTTGTGATTAATCCCTGAGGATCATACCCTAATCATCTCTGGAAAATGTATGTCACTCACATTCCTAAGTTTGGCTCTTTATTCTGGGTCTGTGATTTATTTTTGATTCTTCTTGCACTGACAAAGAGGTTAAACATTTCATTGCTCATTGTTTGCCTTCAATGCCCTTGGCTGCTCATGGGCACTTAAGACTGACAATGGCCCACCCTATACAAGTGCTGCCTTTCAAACATTTTGTAAAACTTTTCATATTTCCCTTAGCATGACAATTCCTTGTAACCCTCAAGTTAAAGGAATTGTTGAATGTGTTCACTGTACTCTCAAAATTCAATTACAAAAACAAAAGGTGGAATCCTTCTCAACCAAATTTTTTTTTATTTTAAAGAGAACAGAACAAAACAAACCAAAACAGAATAGAGTCAAACACAATGTAGTATTTCAGAACAGAACACTGCAAGCAATACAGGACTTCAAAACACAACAACAGGAGATTAACAATGGTTACCCTAGTGTCTCTAGCCTTCTTCGAAATGGTTATTCATACATTCACAAACAATAAACTCAAACAAAACACAATAATATAAAACCAGATAAAACAAAAGAGTGAAGGCATTACAGGCCTTCAAGTCAGACAACAAGAAACCAACAATGGCTACCTTAATGTCCCCTGTTTTCTTCAAAAGAGCTGTTCCTATCTTCTCACATATTGCAATCAAACAGTAGAAAAGAGACTTAAACCAATCAAATCAAACAATAAAAGCACCATTGGACTTCAGAACCTTTCCCCCATATTTATTGGGAATTTTGTATCTTATTGAGTCTTTCAGTTTCTTACACTAGGGAGATGATGTGGTGATTACACATGTGAGTTTGGTTTATTTCATTTATGAGTATGGTCTCAAGTCGCATCCATTTACCTATAAAAGCCTCAGTGTGATCCTTCTTTACAGATGAATAGTACTCCATTGTATAAAAGTAGCATATCTTTTTATCCATTCCTCAATTGATGGGCATTTGGGTTGTTTCCAAGATTTGGCTATTACAAATTATGCTGCTATAAACATGGTTGCACATATATCACTGTGATATGATGATTTCACTTCTTCTGGGAATATTCCCAGAAGCGGAATAGTTGGATCAAATGGGACTTCCAATCCTAGTTTTTGGAGGAACCTCCAGACTGATTTCCATAGTGGCTACACCAGTCTACACTCACACCAACAGTGGAGGAGCGTTCCTTTCTCCCCACAGCCTCTCCAGCATTTGTTATCGGTGGTTTTCTTGTTTCTGGCCATTCTTTCTGGAGTGAGATGGAATCTCAGAGTTGTTTTAATTTGCATTTCTCTAATGACCAATGATATTGAACATTTTTTCATGTATTTATTTGCCATTCATATTTCTTCAGCTGAGAAGTGTGTTTTCATCTCAGATGCCCATTTTTGGATTGGGTCTTTGAATTTTGCGGGCCTGATATTTTTTAATTCTTTATATGTTCTAGATAGAAGACCTTTGTCTGAATGACAGTTAACTAAGATTTTTTCTCAATTTGTGGGTTTTCTTTTCACTCTGTCCCAACAAAAAATTTAAACCATATAATAGACTTCACTTGGCAGTATATACTATAAACTTTTTAAACCCTCCTAGGGATGAGACTACAGCAACAGTGATACAATTCTATCAGGTAAAATAATAAAAAAAAAAAAAAAAGCTAGGACGCATCCTGTAGAAAGATCATCATACTGAACAATGGAAGGGACCCAGCCCAGTGCTAATTTGGGATTGAGAGTATGCTTGTGTCCTTCCAGAGAACACTAAATGGCCTATCTGGGTACCAGAGCATGCTGTAAAAAGCTGTATCATGAACCCAGGCCTGGAGAAGGAGATAGTTCTGCCTTTCAAGAAGTTGACACTCAGTTCTATGACAGTGATGCCTCAGAGACTGTTCTATGGATGATAGACAAGAATTGAGCTAGACTGCAATTGATAAATAAGAAAGAAATTGCCTGGAAACATTATCCTGATCTTATTCATTGATAGGAGGCCCCAGTGATTTCCATAGCCTTATGGGAGACACGCCAATAAATGTTGTTAAAATATATTATTGTAATATGTTTACCTTACTCATCAAAGGATTAAGTTTTCTTGACAATAAGATTTTTTATTTAAGATGCTCTGGTACAAAAGTTTTCATATGGCTATGACAATTGATTGTGATTGTTATTGTTTTTTGTAGTGTATTGAATGTATTCATGCATTGAGATGTGTGGATCTCCCAAAGTGTGGAACAAGGATTACTTACAGTGATAGACTTTCAGATTCAGACATCTGCCTTTAACAAAACTTATGTGATGTACATCCTATTAAAAGACAACAAGTTAGTTAAAAGTTTCTTATATATTAGATAGAGATGATTGATTAAAAGGGTTACGCTATGTCAAAACAGATACATAAGTATGTTACAAAGTGTCATCATGATTGTCATGCTGCAATATTATGTATGACTTTGATTTCTGATTTTCTGTGTAAAACATATAACTGTTGACAGTCTATAGGGACTCAAATATTAGAACATCCACGGTTGTTAAAAATAATGGCTCTATTTTAAGTTCTAATGTGCTTCGTATTTAGATAAGACAGTAATATTAAACTTACTGCCTTTATTACAATGTAATGTCATTAACTTTCTATTCCAAATGTTCAACAACTGAGGTTCAGAGACCAAAAACTAGAAAGATAGATGGGCTAGGAGGATAGCAAATATTTTGGCCCCAGCCCTCCAAGGTCAAAGAGAACCCAGGACATAAGAGAACCTGTGTTGTGATATCCTATGTAACTCAGTGAATCCTCAGTCTTCTCAAAAAGGGGATTATGAGACCACAGAAGAAAGTGATCAATATATGTAGTGTGCCTAAAGACAGTCACCAGGAGAGAAAACTGTTCCAAGCTTTCACACAAAGCAATTTGGTCAAGCAATGGCCATGACTCATCCAGAAAACTATGCTGTTGTGGTTGAGCAGTTCTTTTCCTCCCATCTGGAGAGAGGGCTTCACCTGATCCCAGTTTTCTGTGTCTTGCCCTCATTTATTCACCTTCCCTTTATGGTCCTCACCCCCAGGAAGTTTAACAACTGCATTGGTTGTAGCAATTGCCTTTTACTTTTTACTCAATAACATCACTCAACTAGTACTATGCAAGATGCTAGAGAATATGAATTTAGTTTGGGAGAATGTTCAATTATTTTTTCAACAAGATTTTATTTCTTGTACAAATTTATTTAAAATATCCACAATTACTAATAATCTTTGGAAAGATTTCTGTTTGAATTCTAATACATTCACTATTTTAAAAAGTGAGTCTTAGAGTCACACAGTTTAAAGCTCATGGGCTATTTGGGGCTATTTCATTCATAGCCTTCCTTTGAGTAGAAACTGGGTCACAGAAAGGTTAAGACCTATACAAAGTTATGTACACTATATAGTTTTCTAGGTTTCAGATTATTTTAAGAAAGGAAGTTTTGTGTTTTGGTTCATTTTCTTACATATAAATATACAATTGTTCCATCACCACTTGCTGACAAGATTATCCATTGTTTTTTTCTTTGTCAAAGATCAGTTGATTGCATACATAAGGTGCATTTGGTGTTTTCTATTTTGTTCCATTGATCAATTTATCATTTTATAAACCAATACTACTTCTTCTTGGTTATCGTAGCTTTATACTAAAACTTGACATCAAGTAGTATCACTACTCCATCTTATTCTTCTCCTTCAATATTTAGTTGCTATTCTGGTATTTTCTCAAGGATTATTCACTACTGATTTAATTTACTTAACAACTATAGGCCTATTAATATTCTTTTCCTGATGAACTAACACAGGTTAGTTTTTCCATGACTAAATCTTGTAATATGAACAACTACTTTGAAGATAACATATGAAATACATTAACTAGTGTTAATTTCCTTTGATTTTGTTTTGAAATTCTGTATCATTGTTTTTATTTTGTGTTTTGTTTTGTTTTTAAAATAAAATAGTATCTTTTCCTTCTTGAGTAAGCTTTGGCAGATTGTATCTTTCAAATAATTAATCTATTTGATCTAAGCTTTCAAATTTGTGGTCATAGGAGGCAGGAGGATCATTGCAACTTCGAGACCAGCCTGGGGTACAAAGTGAACTCAAGACCAGCCTCAACTGCATAGCAAGACACTCTCTCAAAAAAAGACAAAAAGGCCTCTGCCTCCAGGTCCCCTCCATGGGAAGGAGCTCCTGTTGACCAGGCAGCAATGCAGAGAGAACCTGAACTTCCACCTTTGCTCCCCGGTCCCATCCCCAGGAAGGAGCTCACCATAGGCAAGAGCTATGGAAGAGAGAAAAGGCAGATCCACCGCTGCTCACCAGCTGCTGACAATAGGAGGCTTTCTTCCTGGCAGCCAGCAGGAGCAGGGACATGCAGCCAGGCAGGCCCTGCACACTCACAGGCTGTCATTGGAAGCCCTTGCTTCCTTCAGGCAGCCAGCACCCACCAAGAGAATTAGACAAACACACCCTTGTGTGCCTGCCACCATCGCAGGAGTCCCAGGATAGACATGCAGGCTGAGAGAAGCAGCCCCTCCATGACATACTCCTGGCCATTGGGAAAGCCCCAGTGTAGCTGCACAGGTCTGGAGAAGCCCACTTCACACCCTGTTACCTCCCTATAAACCTGGGGTCAGAGCAACCCAGGTGCCTGTCCCATTCCCCTACACCTCAGAGGAGCAGCCTTTGTGGGAAGTGCCTGGGACCCTACAATCAGCTTGTTGGAAGGAACCCAGGAGAATGACAAGAGGAAGGAGCAAAAGGCAATCTCAGACCTCCAGCCCACAGAGAACAAATCTGGGAGATATAGTCATGGAAGAAAATAGAAGTCATACACCTGAAATCTCCAAGAGGATAACAACAGAAATAAAGAAACAACTTCATGAGACTATAAAAGTAATCAGATAAGAAATAATATCTCAGGTGAAAGAAAAAATGAAAAACATTACAAAAGAATTCCTGAACATATCTAAAGAAGATTTAGATAAAAAAGAAGAGCATAAGAAAATGATGGAAACCTTGAAAGAACAGTATAGAAAGGAATTACAATGCATGAAACAGATTCAAAAAGATATCCAGGAAATTAAGAAGTTAATCAAAAGCTGGCAAAACCACTTGAAACAGACTGAAGATAGACTTTCAGACCTTGAAGACAGGATTGCAGCTAGTGATCACAAAAGGAAAGATTTTTTAAAAATAACAAAGAACCAGGAAATAACAATTCAACAGCTGCAAGATGAAGCAAAAAGAAATAACTTATGAGTGATAGGCATCCATGAAAAAGCAGGGGTCAACACAATGAAATAAAAATGTTATTTACAGAAATAATAGCTGAAAACTTACCAAACATAGGGAAAGGATCTGGTATACAGATAACTGAGGCATATTCAACTCCAACTAGCTATAATCAAAGTAAATCTACACCCAGACATATAATAATGAAGATCCCAGAAATTCAGTACAAGAGCAGAATATTAAAAGCTGTTAGAAAAAAGAAACAGATCACCTATAAAAGAAAACTCATCAGAATCATGGCAGACTTGTCAACACAAACCATCAAGTCAAGAAGAGTTTGGAGTGAAGTGTTTCAAATACTGAAAGAAAACAACTTCCAACCCAGATTGATGTACCCTGCAAAACTATCTTTCAAAACTGATGGAAAAATAAGATACTTCCATGATAAAGAACAACTGAAGGAATTCATGACCACTGAACCAACCCTACAGAGTGCTGATGGATATGCTAGAGAGAGATAAAGATGAGAAACAGCAGCAGAGAAAGATAGCCAAACAAGATAGGTAACTGAATGAAGAGGATAAGCAGAGGGCCAACAACAGGGGGATAGCATGGCAGAGACAAACCAATATATGCTGGTTGTACCCAGTAATGTAGATGGCCTCAATTCAGCAATAAAAAGAAACACAGGGAGAGTGGATCAAGAAACAGGATCCATTAATATAAGAATCACATTTAATGTGAAAGGAAATTCATAGACTGAAAATCCAAAGAGAGAAAACAATTGATCCAAGCAACAGAAGACCAGAAAAAGGCATGGGTAATTAGCACAGCAACTGCAGAATGGATAAGAAAGATATGGCATTTTCATGAAATGAAAAGCTACCCAGCTACAAAGTAGGATAATCTTGAGGTTCTTTGGCTGCAACTGGAGATCATGTTCATGGGTGAAACAATTTGAACTCATATGGGTGAACACTAGTATAAAAAACAGGAGTTAGTGGGATCCAAAAACACGGTAGATATTATAAAAATGATAGGGAGGAAACACCTAGGAGGAAAAGGGAGTAACCACTGTTAATTTCTTATTGTCTTGTCTTGAACTCTTGTAAGGTTTGCACAATTTTGTTAGGTTTGGTTCTGTTCTGTCTTGGTTTGTTAGATTTTATGGTGTCAGATGGTATGGGCATCTAGTTTGAACATAATGAGATGTATTATGGTAATCATAGCTGGTTTCCTATTATCTCATTTTGTAGTTCTATAATGTTTTCATTCTTGTGCTTAACTGGCATTATTCTGTTCTGTTTTGTTTGATTTTATTATGTGTGATGGCATGAACAGCTATTTTGAAGAAAAAGAGAAATAGTAACCATTGTCCACTTCCTGTTATCTGGTTTTGAAGTCCTGTAATATTTTCTTTTGTTTTGATTACTTGTAATCTGTTTTCTTATTATTTGATTTCACTATGTACGAGAGTATGAACAGTTATTTTGAAGAAGACAAGAGACACTATGGAAGCCATTGTTAATTTCCTATTGTCTTGTTTTGAAGTACCATAATGCTCTCATCTATTGTTTTGTCTGGTTTTATACTATTTTGTTTTGTTGGATGGTAATTTGTGCAAAGGTATAGACAACTATTACAAAGAAAACAAGAGATTTTTAGCCACTGGTGATTTCTTGTTGACTTGTTGTGAGGTCAAGTGTTACTTTCGTTGTTCTGTTCTGATTTGCTTTATTCTGTTTCATTCTGTTTTGTACTGTTTTATTCTCCTTAAAATAAAAAAAAGATCAAAAAACTTTGTGGTCACAGAGCTGTTCTAAATATTACTTTATTAACTTTTAAAATCTTTGTGATCTGAGATAATGTTCCTACTTTCTTTTTTCTGACATTATTTATTTGTGTCTTCTCTCTTTATTGATTTTATTCATCTTTTCAAAGAACTAGCTTTTGGTTTTGTTGGTTTTCTCTGTGGATTTTTCACTTTCACTTTCATTTATTTTTTATCTAATGTTGTTTATTTCTTCTGCTCAATTTAATTGCTTCCTTGTTTGTTTGTTTGCTTGTTTCAGCATTGAAGATTGAATCTACGGGCCTTTTGCACTGAGCTGTGTCTTCAGTCCTTTTTTATTTTCTATTTTGAGGATCTCACTAAGTTGTTCTTGCTGCAATTAAATTTGTGATCCTTCTGCCTCTGGTTCTCAGAGTGCTGACACTATAGACATGCACCACCTTGCCCACCTAAGCTTGAGACTTAAAAATGCACTGCACTCAAAGCTATGAATTTTCCTCTAAGCACTGCTTTTGCTGTATCCAACAAGTTTTGGCAAGTTGTACTTTCATTTTTATTCACCTAAAATATTTTAAAACTTTGTTGAGCTTTCTTCTTTGATCTTGTGTTATATAGAAGTATGTTGTTTAATGCCCAAGTTTTAGAGGTCTTCTATCTTTCTATTGGTGATTTCTAGTTTAATTTTGCTGTGGTCTGGAAATCAACATTATACAACTTCTATTCTTTTAAATATTGTTATAGTCAGGGGTCATGGGGGAAAAGATTACAATCAGGACACAGAATTTATAATATTATTTATGATAGTTACCCAGTTGTTAGACACAAGAAAGTGCAGGAAACCTGTCCACAACACCAAAGTCTGTTCTAGGAAGGCCCAAAGGCCAGCGGTGGAAGCTAGAAAGTCTATGCCAGCAGGATGAAAGATCAGTGCTAGTAGGTTGAGGGTTCTACAGTGGAGCCAAGAAGCAATGCTCAAATGAGAACCTGGGCTCCCCAAAAAGTACCACAGCCATCCTCAGTGACGAGGTCCCATGCTCCTCCAATGATGAGAACAGTCAAGTACATGCCAGGAAGCCAGCGTGACAGCTTCTCCTGGAGTTTGAACAGCAACCATCTTCCCCTCTGGAGCCAGGAAGTGATGCTCAACACAAAGACCAGAGCTCCCCAAAGTGAACTGCAGCCACCTTCACTGACAAGGTCCCGAGCTCCTCCAATGAGAATAGCCAAAGTCATATTGGGGAGCCAGCCTGACAAGCTGGAGAACCAATGGCTCCAAACAACAGCACTTAGGAAAATCCACAATGCCTCTGCTCTTCCTCTCCACATCTCTCTTTTATTCTGGCAACCTTCCTCAGGTGGCTTGTCTGAATGCAGCACCATGCCAATTTAATTCAGCTGGTGCCAAGTTGACCACCAGTTCTTAATCCATAACAAATATGTTAAGGTAATTTAATAGTCCAGAATGCATTCTATCTTGGCAAGAGTTCCATGTGACTTTGATCCGCTCTTGGTGGATAAAGCAATCTATAGATGCCTGTTGCTTGCAGTTGATTAATTGTGCTGTGAAATCCACTATTTTCTTACTAATTTTTTTGCCTAATGTATCTGTCCATTTATGATAAAGGATATTGAAGTTTTCAACTATAATAATAGATTATACATTTCTCATTGCAGTCTTATGAGTTTTTGCCCCATGTAATTTGATGTTTTCTTTTGTTGTTAGGTACACACACATAAATGTTATATATTCTTGGACTATTAATCCTTTATTGTTATGTTCTGATGGTCTTTATGTCTGATAATTTTCTTTCTTCTGAGGTTGGTTCCTTCTGAAATTAGAAAGCTATTCTTACTTTCTTTTGGTTAATGTAAGTATGATATATTTTTGTCCATCCTTTTAGTCTTAATCCATATGTGACTTTAAAATTTCTTATATGCAACATTTAGTTGAGTTTTGTGTTTTGATCTACCTTAAAAATTTCTCTTTTAATTTCTGTATCTATATGGCTTATATTTAAAGTGGTCATTGATATACTTGAGTCAACATCTATCATGTTTGTTACTATTTAATGTCTATTTTCTTTATTCCTATTTTTGTTTTCCAAGTTTTTTCTGCCTTTCATTGTTTTACTTGAGCATTTTCTATGACTCCATTTTCTCCCTTCTTGGCATATTAATTTCACTTTTTTTCTTTTTCCTTTTCTTCTTTAAGCATTGCCCTAGGTTTTGCACTATATACTTACCACTAAGCTACTATAAACTATCTTGCTTCATTGGTAGTGCAAATACTGTATTCCTAATTTTTCTTTTCATCCTGTTATCATTCATTTCACTTACATAATATATTTAATGTATAAATACACATAATATATACATAATGTATAAATACACATAATATATTTAATGTATAAATACACATTATCAAATATATTATTTATATCATTTTGAACAAACTTAATAAGAAAAAACTTTATCTTTTACCTTTTCTTAATAATTTTTGATGCTCTTCTTTATGTAGATTTGAGTTTCTGGCATATTATTCTTCTCTTTGAAGAAGGACTTTTAATATTTCTTGCAAGACAGGTCTACTGGAAACAAATTCCCTCAATTTTTTTTTCTACCTGAGAAAGTCCTCATTTTTCCTGCATTTTTGATGAATAATTTCACAGGATGTAGAATTCTAGGTTGGTGGATTTTTTTCTTTAGTACTTTCAATTACAATTTAGGTTTTCCTAAGTCTGTGTTTGTTCTTGGAGAGGTTTCTTTTGTGGTTTCTGCTCTGGTAAACTGTGATTCTCTGGATTTACCTGTCTGTAGTTCCAACTCTGAAGGCAGCTGTTTATGTTGTGTTCTCATCCTCTGATGAATCTAAGAGGTGTTGTTGATTTTTTCAGCTTGTTCAGCTTTTTATTTATTGTTAGACTAGAGTGGTTTCTTCTAAGCCCATGAAATACTGGACTGGAAGCCAGAAGTCTTTCATTGCATTCACAGTAATAACTTCTCTACTTTATTTAACCTTAATTACAATGGATTAACCATGTGCAAATAGAAGGATGCATGGAGTCTATCATTTATTCTGTGAGAAAGAATAGTCATGATAATTCTCTTGGTGTTGCTGAGATCAGGCTCACTTTGTCATTTGGGTTACTACAAGCCTATAAAGTA
Source organism: Cuniculus paca (assembly GCA_004365215.1). Taxonomy (NCBI): domain Eukaryota; kingdom Metazoa; phylum Chordata; class Mammalia; order Rodentia; family Cuniculidae; genus Cuniculus; species Cuniculus paca. Next base: position 15,440 of record RJWT010018658.1, read on the forward strand.
ACAGAACAAAAGAGTCCCCCACTGTACTAGCTGGGTTCAGGCCAACCCAGCACATCAGACTGTATAATTTATACTATGCACAAATTCAGACAATACCAAGGATGCAGTGTAAAACACAGCAAACCTCAAACCTATAAAGACAAAGAAGGAATACTCAGACTTCCTCCATACAGCTTTCTTTGCCCACCTGACATAATCTTATACTTGCCACCTCAGTGCTAGGCTAGGTGTGGAGAAAGGCTTGGAAACCTCTAGAGAGAGAAAGAGAGATTCTCAGAAACTTGGCAGAGTGGGTGCAGGGAGCTGGCAAGAGAAGAAGTTGTTGCTGTAGACTGTGAATTTAGACCCCCATCAGAGTTTTAAGACACCCAAGTGAGGTTTGGAATTCTGTTTTAATTATGCAGTTTTGGCCACAGTTACCCTGAGATTTAACCATTTGGGTCCCTGTAGAGATATTACAGGAACAACTCAGCTCCCTCCCACTCTCCACTGGGCTGGCTTGCAGTGCTTATCTGCCTAAATATGCCTTCTGCATTCTGAGCAGGTATTTTCTTAAAGGTAGGTAATCATTATAAGAATGAGACAGAAAGTAGAAAATGACATGTAATCTATAAAATAGTTTCTGAGAAGAAATATATTCCTGCTTGGCATAAATAAAAGGATTTTTTGTTGTTGCCAGAAGAAAGTCAAGGCAAGTTTTCAGGACTATGAAAACCTCAAAGCTTTGCCTAGAGGAATTTCCTCCTGCAAGACGATTTTGAAAACCTTGGCTTTGATCTGCCTTGCTTGATCCATGGAAAGCAATACTGCCAATATCTCAGGGTTCAGGGTAGTAACCCATTAACCTGCCATCACCATGAAATTATTCCTTCTGCTTAACAGAATCATTCAAAGTAAGGCAGAGCCTTCAACCAAAGGCATACTGAGTGTCCTAAAGAGTCCCATGTGCTAAACACACAGCCATCCTCAATGAACAAAATAATCCAGCTTGTCTGTAGGGATCCAAGCTGTTGGAATATTGGATGTGGGTCTTATACCAGCCTTGCCAGAATCCTCTATGGAGCAAGCTCTAGACCACCTCTGTCCACTCATTGTCAACTCTACCCATACATGGAAAAAATCTTTTTTATATCTTAGGTTAGCATGCATGATATTATTTGAACAAAGTTTTCTGTGCCATCCAAAAAAGCAATTTGAAAACCAGCAAAACTCAGAAAATATATCTCTTCCCCCAAAAATAATGTTTTAGGATCCTAAACTGATCCATGAACATCTGGTCTGTTATCCACTGTGTCCTGGAAAAGCAAGACACTGTAGAATTTTCATGGAAAATGGGTATTCTAGAAGAAGGAGGTTCATTGAAACTCTAATAAAGGACAGAAAACATTCATTATTGAACATACTGCTTGTGTCAGACACTCTCTTCGGTGCTTTATAAGTGTTGCTTAATGTACAATTAATGTTAATTCCACAAATATCTCTGTGCCAGGTGTCTTGGTTACTTTTCTCTCAAAACACCTGACACCCAAAGTGAAGCAAGGAAAGGTTTATTTAGCTTACAGTTTCTGAAGATTTCAGTCCATGATCAGCTGGCTCCAAGGCAGGGTGGCATGGCACTGAGGCAACACTTCAAGGCAGCAGCCAGAGCAAAAAGAGGAAAGCAAACCTCTTCTCTACCCTTATATTGTACACAGGCCACCTCCTCCCAGGGTGGGTGTAGCACTCACAAAATGTCCTTGCCTTCCTTTGCACAGGATGAGGATATTTACAAAGTAAGAACCCTGGCTCCCTGCTGAATCTCTCAGTTAAACTTCTAAACTGCTCAAGTTGACACAATGTATCAACCATAACAATCCACCCCTTGTCAACTTGGCAAGCAGATACATTTCTTTAAAGCAGCCTCCAGATATCAAGATATGCTAATTCTTACCATTTTGCAACTTGAACATTATAACACAGCTTAACAATTCTTAAGAACCAGTAGTAAGTCTATCAACATTAGAAACATAACATTTTGTCCTTGGATCCCCAAGGACTCAGGCACATCCCTTTATGCAAAAGGCATTTAGTCCATCTGCAAGAGTTGCCAAAGTCCTAACAGTTTCAGCATTGCCAAAAAGTTCAGGTCCCAAGTCTCCTCCAATGCAGAAGGCAAACTCTTAGCTGCATATCCTTGTACAAATGAAAACAAAGTTAAACACTTCCAACATGCAATGGCACAAGATAGACATTACCATTCCAAAAGTTACAAACAGGGGAATACAAAGCATTGGAAGCAAAGCAAGGCCAAAATCCAGCAGGGCAAATGTTAAACCCTGTAGTTGCACATCCAGCATCTGAAGCAATCTGTGGCAAATTGGGAGCTCCAAAGGGCTTGTGTAACTCCACCCCTATGGCACTTCTAATGGTTACCGATCCCCTAGCTTCTCTCTTGGGATGACTTTGCTTCCTCACTGCAGGTTTCCTTAGATGATCCATGTTCCTGGCTTTCCCAAATTTCTGGCATCTCCACTGCACCTTTGGCTTCACACTCACAGCTTCACATGTTGCTTTCTCAGAGGCACACTGCCTGGCACCTCAGGCCTTCTGAAATTGGGGTGGAAGCCTTCTTAACCTCAGAGCTTGTGCATCCTGCATGCACCTAAAACCAGCACCACATGGATGATGCCGAGGTCTGCTGCTAGCTGGGGCAGTAGCCAGGCTTTCCTTTCTCTTGACTGTAGGGGTCAAGTGCCTGGATCACTGGGCACTCTGAACCTGATTGTGAGGAACAGATTCTCTGTCACCACCATTCTGGAACCTCGTGGAGCCTCTGCCGCCATTCTGGAACATGGTGCTCTGTGGCTTTCTCCAAGTAAAGTCTTTCACTTTTGCAGTTTGGAAGCTGCAACAGTTCAAGACTTGCTGCTTTTTGCACTGCCTTCAGGCCATCTTTTCTATTTCTCTGTTCCTCTTCAGCAATCAAGGTCTCAGTTTTTTCTTTATAGTCCATAGTTTCCTAACCAAACTCATGACAGTTTGAGTCATCCTGCTGGACTGTTTGCTCTTGATTTGCAACATAAATCTGGCTAAAAGCCCCCAACAATAGCCATGCCACAGCCTCAACATTCAACTGCCTTGAAATTTCTCTTGCCAGGTTAATTAGTCCATCATCCTTAACCTTAGTCTCAGTCAAAGTCTCTGGACATGAGCAAAATGCAGACAAACTTTCTGCCAAGCCATGATGCACATCATGTGGAGTCCAACACCCAGTGCAGTCCTTCTTTACAGCAGAAATCTCCCAAATCTGGTCTTTACCAGCAGGCTTTCTGTCTGC
>RJWT010018659.1:7441-18861 GCA_004365215.1 Cuniculus paca
AGTTTAATTCCCAGTACCAAAAAACACAAAACAAAACCGAACAAAAAAAAAAAAAAACCAGGAAGTGACCTGATTTAGCACTCAGGTCACTTGATCATTTCCTTTCCCCGGGGAGGCTCGAGATGGCTCCTTCCTCATCTCTTGGCTGTGGGGGTTCAGAGTGGAAGCCGCCACAGGGCCTTTTCTACTAACCTGAACCCCTCTGCAACAACGATGGATGCTACTACAATGACAGGGGCTCGCCCTTGCTTTCTGGCCCTGGGGGCTCTGCGCTTATGGACTTCCCCTATATGGAAACAAGCTTTTTTGTTTTTGTGGTACTGGGATAGAACCCAGAACCTCACGTTATCAGACAAGCAGTCTAGCACGGAGCTACATCCCCGGCCCTTTTTCTTTTGACATAAAATCGCATCAAGTTGCCCCGGCTGGTCTCGAACTTTCCGTCCTTCTTCCTCAGCCCCACAAATAGCTCTACTTCGTGTTACTTTCAACCTTTTCTATTCTTCAAGCCTCGATTCAAACGACTTTCTCCCTGGAGAGGAAGTTCCTTTCCTTTCAAGCAAATCCTGGCCATCGCTGGATGCATGGCTCCCGCCCCCCGGCGATGGGCCCCGCAGCAGCTGTTACCCTGGCCTCTGCGGCCCCTGTCCGCCTGCTCGAGGGCTCACTCCCACAAGCAGAAGGAAGCGCCCAGGCGCTGGGGGCTCCCTGACCCTCCTGAAGCGATGCGAGCGCAGGTGGGCTTTCTCCCCGCACCGGAGAGAAGCTGGCCCCGGGGCAGGAGGCTCTCCTGCTTTCGTCCTGCGCCAGGCAGACGATGCGGGTCAAGTGCTGGGGGCTGGCTCCCCTGCTCCAAGGCCTCCTCCTCCGGCTGGAAGGAAGTGCCCGGAGGCTGGGGGCTCCGTGTCCCTTCTGTACCAGGCGGGCCCCCTGCATGCCCGCCAGCCCGCCCGGCGCAGGCGCAGGCGCAGGCGCAGGTGCAGGGGGGCGCGGGCGGCCGGCTCACCTGGTCGGCGCCGAAGGGCGTGATGTTGGCCTTCACGGTGGCCACGCCGAGGCCCACGAGCGCCAGCCCCGCGAAGGTGGCGAGCGCACAGCGGCGCGGGGCCCAGTCGGGGCAGGCGGCCGTGCCGTTCGGGTAGGGCGCCGAGCAGTTGAGCACGCGCACGGGGCGCAGCGGCCCGCAGAGCGCGGCGCGGGGCCCGGGCGCGGCCAGCAGCGGGAAGACCAGCATGCCCAGCAGGTAGAGCGCCAGGCTGAGCAGGATGGCGCGCGCGCGGCCGAGCAGCGCGTCGGCCAGCCAGCCGCCGAAGGGCGAGCCCAGGTAGGTGAGGCCCATGAAGATGAGCAGCGCCTGGCTGGCCTGCGCGCCCTCCCAGCCGAACACCGGCCCGTTCAGGAACAGCACCAGGTTCGACGTGACGCCGTAGAAGGCCGCGCGCTCCAGCAGCTCGGTCAGCAGCACGGCGCCGCAGGCTGCCCGCCGCCCGGCGAACGCCCCGGCCGCCGAGGCCGCCGCCCGCCGCGCGCCCAGCAGCGGCGCCCTCTCGCCCGCCGCACGCTCCATCCGCCGCTCGCCGCCGCCGCCGCCGCTACTGCCGCTGCGGGCCGCGCTCCCAGGGGACCCCGCGCCGCGTTCTCGCGAGACCTCCGGCTCGGCTCGGCTCGCACCGCCCATTGGGTGGGCCCGCCGCCGCTCAGCTGACGGGAACTTCCGGTCCCGCCCCGGACGCCCGGTGAGGTGGCCGACAGGTTTCCCGGTGAGCGCGGCGACGCCCGCGGCGGTGGGTGGCGCGCTGGGGTGGTCGGGCAGCAGAAGCTGGAGCCGCGCACCCGGGGCTCTCCGGACCGTGGCTGCGCCCCGGGCGGGCTCCTGCGGCCGGCTCTGCCGTCCACGCTCCAGCGCCCCTTCCCTGCTTGGGCCCGCAGCCGGGCGGCCCAGCCCGCGCGGTGCACGGTGCCCTGCAACTCCTGGTCTCTGCCGTCGCCCTGCGTGTGAGCTGCGGCCCCTCCCGTCCTGTTGTGACAACCCAGTGTCCCCAGGCACGGCTAAAGGACCCACGAGGGCCTCGTGGTCCTGTTAGAACCTTCGAAGGGGCCGCCCCAGGCCAGCCACCCGGGGTCCCCTCGCTGGCGGCTCAAGGCCCAGCCCTCCTCCCGCAAGCTCCTTCGGACCAGCTCTGTTTCACTCCATCCTTTTAACCCTCCCTCCAGAGCACCTCCTCCACTCTCCGTTAATTCTTTGGCCCCCAATTTGTTCGCGGTCCCCACAGGTCCTGGCTTCTCGCGGGCGGAGTCCTTAGGGGTCCTGCTCACTGCGCCCTGCACTCAGGACAGTGCCTGACACTTGGCGGAGTGACAGTGTCTTCCGACAGTGGCCCCAGCAAGGCTTCAGAAACTGATCTGCAGCTCCAGGGACTCAAAATGGTGGGTGTAAGACCACTTCCCCATCCTCCTTCCAGCCTTGGCTCCATCCAAGACAGGCGGAGCCACGCCCTGAGGAGGGGGCTGGGCCACTAGCTCCCCGGGATAAGGAATCCTGCTAATACGGTAAAGGGTCCTTCTCTATGTTTTTTAACGTATGGTGTACAGACGGATTCGTAGCACCATGCTGGCACACAACGGGCAATCGTATATTTATTAAATACACAATGAGAGAACAGCCAAATGCCAGCGCTGGACCTTCTCCACCTATTAGTGCTAATTGTTCATCGTAGGTCAGCTCAAATGTCACTTTCCTAAGCCTCCTGTGCTAGATCAGCTCCCCCTTTTCCTGTGTCATTCCTTCCACGTCTCTCTGTTCTTTATACAGATTCTTACACATTTTCCTCACAGCATCCATTATAATTTACAATTGTTTACTTTGTGAAACTGCTTAATGTCTGTCTCTTTTAAAGTTCTGATTAGTACCCGTTTGCAGTAGATAATGATTACATTCCTTGTGGGGAGTCAGTACATGTACATAACACATCTTAATTATTTTTGCATCCCTTTACATCCTTTACATCTCTTGTCTGTCTTTAAAGCTGACAGTGCTGAAATCCTATGTTGTTCTGTTCACCACAGTGCTCCTAGAGTCTAAAATAGCACCAGCCAATGATAACTATATGTGAAGTTCACTGAATGGTCATTTGTCAAATATGTAAATGATGGGAAGACACCTGACATTTATACTAGCATCCTAGCTCACTAATTGAAAAAGCAAACCTGAAAGATTCCTGTCCCATCACAGGTCTGGTGGGCAGTAGGACTCAAACAAAGAAAGGGTGTAGGCCTGACCCTTAGTCCTGGTGTTTCCTCCACGTTCCCATGAGGAGGGAGACAGTGTGTTTGTTCTAAGACTGGAAGGTCTGAAACATTCTGGCAAGGTCTGGCATTATTAAGCATGGAGTAGCTTGAATTATGTCCTAACCTAGTGTCACTGGATGACCTCCCTGGAGGAATGCAACGGTAAGTTTTAAGATGGGAGGAGAGCAGTTTTTTTTTTTTTTTTTTTTGTGAGGCAAGGTGTCCCTATGCAGTTGAGTGTGGCCTTGAACTCACTGTGTTGACCAGGCCTTGAACACACAGCAATCCTGCCCCAGCCTCCTGAGAATGCTAGGATCACAGGCATGTACCACTGTGCCTGGCTTACGCTGAGGAATTTTGAGGAGTATTCCAAGTCCTTATTTTGATACCTTGAGGTTGCAAAACAAGTGTCACATGTAGAAACGATCTGATTGCAGCATTTAGAAAAGGAAGGGGGAAAAAAAAAAAGGAAGGGAGGCAGGGCTGGGGCTGTAGCTCGGTGGTGGTGTACCTGCCTGGCATGCATAAGGCTGTGGGTTCAAGTGCTCGGAGAGCACATAGTGCAAGATGACACAGTTCCGAGCTGGGCATGGTGGCTCATGCCTGTAATCCCAGCACTCGGGAGGCTGAGACAGGTGGATTGTTGTGAGTTCGTGACTAGCCTGGGCTACAAAGTAAGCTCAAGGCCAGCCTGAATGGCATAGTGAGACCCTGTCTCAAAAAGACGAGGGCTGGGGATTTAGCTCAGTGGCCTAAGCACCTGTCTGGGAAGTGTGAGGTTGTGAGTTCGATCCCCGGTGCTGCAAAAAAAAAAAAAGATGACACAGTTCCGAATCATCTGAGGTAGGGACAGAATGCAGACTAGTGGCTTAGTTGTCACCTGGTGGTGGAGGGGGGAGGGGAGAAGACTGGGGAGTGACTGCTAAGCAGTGCGATGAAAATGTTCTAAAATTGACTGTGGTCATGGTTGTCAGTACCTTAAAACCATTGAATTATATGTTTTAAGTGGTATGATATGTAAATCATGATATGTAATGATAAAAATGATATGTAAATCATGTTTCAAAGCTGTTATCAAAAGAACACGAATTAATCTGTTAAAACCGAGAAGTTTCACATAAAAATTGGGATTTCCTGCTGCCCCTGGCACAAGACTGTGAGCTCTGGCCACATTGGAGCTGTGTCTGCCTGTTCGCCAGTCTCCACCCTCCTCTGACCCCTGGCTTCCTGTGAACCACGTCTCACAGCGAGCAAGCCTAGTCCTCATAGGTCACAGGGCCGCCTTGGGACCTGCTTTGACCAAGCAGCCTGGGCCAGGTCTGGGCTTCCGCTCTGGCAGGTCCCCTCTAGTGCCTAGGAGGCCAGAGCCACTGGTGGAAGTCCAGCTTTCTCACTAGAGAGGTCAAGCTCGGGCAGAGCCCACTGCCACGTGGGGAGGAGCCGCTGACCTGCCAGCTGAATGCAGGCACGTGACCCAGCAGGACAGCTGCCGTCTGTACCTCCTCAACCAGAGGACCAAAGCGGGCCGGTTTAATTCTAAACCACCGAGGTCTAGGAGCGTCTGTTACCTTACACCGAAGTGGGCAATGAAAATGCATCTCCCTGCCATCCCCCTGTCCGGTCTGCTGACAGCAGGTGGCCACTGCCATCTTCACACGAGGGCACACTTCTCACACACCCTAATTCTCCCTCCTTCCACCTGCCCCATCCTAGCAAAGGCATTGACCACATCCATGCTGCCTGGGGACCAGCCACTGGCCACGTGTGGCTAAGTTGGTTGAAATTAGACAAAATGCAAGTCCTGCCTGTTGGTGACACTAGGTCAGCATCATGTTGGCCAGCACCATTCAGATCACACCACACCTGTGGCAGGGTGACACGGACCTGACCAGTGACCAGCCCCACATGCACCCACTTTCTTCCACACTGACTCCTGACCCGCTCACGCCTGCCGCTCTCTGGCTACTCCTGTCACTTAGGAGAAACTAACATCCCCCTGGCCTCTGGCTGTGCAGACTTCCTGAGTGCCAGAGTGGGCAGGGGACACGTAAGTCACGTTGTGGACTAGAGGGAAGGGTTCGCTCTCAGCAGGAGAAGCACTTGGACAGCTATGAGATGAACCGGTTTAGGAGCAAACCAGATAGGCAGATGCCACAGGGGTGAACCAGGGAGAAGTTAGCGAGAGGATAAGAGAATGAAGCTGGGTTTGCTTTACACACTGTGTGCAGTTTTTGGTCTTTGTAGCCCAAAACCATCTGTCATGATCCTACTCAAAAACTAAAGGGTACAAGAGAGTGACACCTAATTTTTGTTCGTGCCGGACATACTTCATACCATGAGTCTTCTCTGGCCCCTGTGAGCATTGAAGTGGCAGCCCCTGTAGTGAGTCCGCAGCGATCGTGTAGCTAAAATCGGATGTCAACTGACCACTTGCTGGCAACTACGACATTTTAGTCTGCAACTAGAATAATCCTGTGACCTGACTCCTAAGTCAGGCGTCTGAGGTGCGGCCCCTGGGCTCAAAGCGCCTTGCAGTAGCTCTTTTCCGAGACACCGGACACCCGAGGTGTGAGCTCTGACTGGGAATGCACTGCTTATGGGGACGCCCTGCCCGGAGCCCCAGCCCTGGGCAGGGCAAACTCAGAACTGCTAGAGACAGGCCAGGCGGGGCTGCCAGCTTCCCGGCGTCACTGTGACGTCTGCGCTCCCTTCTCATCTCCCTGAGTGCGCCAGTTGTTCCGATCTACTTCCTCAAAAGCTTGGTTTGTGGGAAGCCAGCCTGGCTGTCCATGCCGCTGCACGTCGCATGCTGAGCACCTGGCCCGGGTCACGGGTGAGGCCTGGCCTGGCCCGGACGGCGCTGCTCTGCTTTCCTGGACGCCTGGCTCGCCTCGGAGGGCGCAGACGGGCCTTGCTCACCGCCCCTGCCAGGGCCGCCTTCTCCGCCACAGTCACGGCTCTTGCAGCATCGTAGCCGGCTGCACAGGGTCATAAGCAGAGTAAAGAGAGGCAGGGCCAGCGCCCGACCGAACCAAAGCCGCTGTCAGTGTGGGTTAATTCAGCCCTCAGGACCACTTGGGTTTATTTTTATAGAGGATGTGAAACTGTCTGGTCCAAAAGACGGGTTTTGATTGGATCTTTTCAAGACTCGTTTTGTTTGATCCTGTGAGTAGAAACCTCTACTTACTTGGGGATTTTTTTCTCCGGTTTTCAAAAACCCGTGGGACATCTGCAGCAGCAGGTATTCACCTACAGAGGAGGGTGGGGTCCAAGGGGAAGGAGAGGTAGTGAAAGAAAACGAACTTCTGCTTCCTCCTAGTTATTACATCTGGTGCAAGATGTTGGCAAATGTGTGGCCACGCTTTTCCTGACCCACTTTCATAATTCCTTTTAAGGAATTTTCTTTTCAATACTGGGGCCAGAACCCAGGGCCTCTGCACTGAGCCTCATCCCCAGCCGTTTTTAATTTTTTTACTTGGTGACAGGGTCCTGCTAAGTGCTGACGCTGGGTGCAGAGGTGTGATCGTCTGATCCTCCTGCCTCAGCCTCCCGAGCAAAGGGATGGCAGGTGTGCGCTGCCATGCCCACCTCCTTATAAGTGACGTTAGCCTATGCTGTGATCACAGAACAATCAGTAGCTATGAATGTGTTCTCCTTTCCTGTCAGGACTTACAGGAAAGATCAAAGGAGATGACTACATTGGATAAGAACTGAAGCACAGGTACAGCGTACCTCAGCCTGTGACGATAAAGGGATTTCTAGTCCACAGGGAAAAGGATGAATTGTCCAGTAAATCCTGAGGGAAAAAGCAAATACATGTGGGGGAAATAGGCTTCATGTTTTTTACTGACATAAATTACAGATGGATAAACATTAAAATGAAGAAATCAACAATATGAAAACATTAAGGAAAAACTGACAAATTGAGGGGAATTTTTTTTAAAGGCTAACACTTAAGTCAGAAGCTATTTATTGAAAAAGTTGACTATATGAAGACTTAAAACAATATGTATAAAAAATAATAATCAGGGGCTGGGGATCTAGCTCAGTGGCACAGCACCTGCCTGGCAAGTATGAGCTCGTGAGTTCGAACCCTGGTACCAAAAAAAAAAAAAAAAGATCATAATCATAATCATAGTCAACTGCAGAAAAAAAAACCCTGAATATCTTCATACAATGAAGTTACTATCCTTATTTTGTGAAGAGTTCTTTAGAATGTCGTGAAAAGGGGCTGGGGATCTAGTTCAGCAGTCTAAGCGCCTGCCCGGCAAGCACAAGGTCATGAGTTCAATCCCCAGTGCCGCAAAAAAAAAAAAAAAAAGAGAGAATGTCGTGAAAAGGCCTGCAGCTGACACGTGAGACTGGCATAGGAATGGCCTGGCCCTTCAGAAGAGAACTGTTGTTGGTCCCCGGAGCGCGAGTCCCTCTGGCAACTGTACCTTGACTTTCCTCATTTAATCCATGGCACCTTGTGTCCATGTGGGACGGGTTACAGGCCCAGAAGTGGACATGTGACCTACATCTGTCCAATCAGCAGTGTCCTATCTGTTGAGCCACACTGATTGGCTCAGAGATGGACACTGCAGAAGTGGGCATGTGACCTAGGCCCATCCAATCGGCAGCATCCCATCTGTGGCACTACACTGATTGGTTCAGAGATGGACACTCGCACACCAGGTTGGCCAGAGCTACAACCAGGACTGTTCTCAATGAGTGGGTTTGTGGCCTAAGTCTGTGTAGGCAGCAGCATCCTCTCAGTGGAACCACGCTGACTGCTACAGGGATGGATATATCCAAGTCGATGAGCACTACAACCAGGATTGATTCTGGAATGTTGAAGGGGAGGAGATTCGTCCTTCTACTGAACCGAGCGGGGGTTTTGTTGCTGTCACTGTGGCTGCTGCTGCTATTATTTTTGTTTTGAGCTTAGTGTTATCAAGGTGTAAGCCTGGCATTGCCAGGGGTCATTTTGTGACAGGCAAATATTAAACAATGCAGAAGAAGGTAGAGATGAGAGACTGTTTTTATTTTTTATTTTTTTTTGCGGCACCGGGGATTGAACTCGTGACCTCATACTTGCCAGGCAGGCGAGAGACTGTTTTTAAAAGATAGTTTATGGCTGGTGTAGTGGCACACACCTGTGATCCCAGCACTCAGGAGGCTGAGGCAGAAGGATCACCTTGAGCTTGAGCCGGCCTGGGCTACCTAGTAAGTTCGTGACTATGTGGCAAGGCCCCGCCTCGAAACGAAGCAAAGCAACACAAAACGAAATGCAAAAGGATGGCTTATAGGCCTTGGTTCTAGTTACAGCCAAAAGTGGCTTTCTCTGTGACATTTCAATCATAAATTCATAAATTCTCTTTTTGGTTAAGCAGGCATGACTGATTCGTAATTAAAAAAGTACCAGCCAGTTCGAGTAATACCATACATACATATGGGTACACAAACAGAAAAGAAAATTATACAAATGCCTTTCATGAAAAAAAATCAAATCACACCAGTAACTTTATTGTATTTATTTATTTATTTATTTGCAGCACGGGGATTGAAGTCTCAACCTCGTGTTTGCCAGGCAGGCTCTTACACCACTGAGCTAAATCCCCAGCCTGTGTCTTTTTGAGACAGGGTCTTGCTATGCAGTTCAGGCTGGCCTTGAGCTCACTTTGTAGCCCAGGCTGGTCTCAAACTCCTGTCTCAGCCTCCTGAGTGCTGGGATTACAGGTGTGCGCCACCAGGCCCAGCCGTTGTATTTATTTTTTATTTTTTTGAGACAGGCTTGCTATGAGGCCCAGGCTGGCCTTGAACTCATAGAAATCGTCCTGCCTCAGTCTCCCAAATGCTGGGATTGCAGGAATACACCGCCATGCCTGGCTACACCAGTAATTTTAAAATTCAAAAGGGGGACATGTTTGGTCACTTGACGTGAAAAGTTGGTTGCACTGGCAATGTTTGGGAAACCAGTTTGCTTGCAGAAGGCCACTAGGAAGGTCAGCTGGTGTGACTGTGGAGGGCTGCCTGTCTGCTGCAGGCAAAGCACCTTCGCTCACACTCCGTGTAGTTCTAACTGGAGGAGGAGCAAGGTGGGAGCATTTCCCCACCACGCGGGATCTACACACCACACCGCGTGGCCACCAGAGCTCTGAGCAGGGTCTGCCTCGCCATCTCGGTGAGCTTGGCCTTGGGGCCTGGGGCAGCGGTGCCAGGCTCTGCCGCAGGCCTGAGCTGTGGAACCGGCGCCGTTTGAAGCAGGCTGATTTGTTACACAGCGGAAGAAACCTAAGAGAGTCGTCTGTCATGAGTGCTTTCCCACTCGCTGCCCTCATCTGCAGCATCGTGTGAGCACCTACATAAGGCCCCGGACAAACGTTCCTCGTGCCGTTGCTGAAAATAACGAAACACTTGGAAACAGCACAAAGATGGCCCTGATAAGAAGTTACAGCGCGCTGTCGCTGCCCTGCCCATTTCCTCGCCGCTGCTTAGCTGTGGGCCGCTGCACTCAACTCGGTCATCGCCAGCAGCGAGGGACCTCGAGCAGCGAAGCCCTGGGCTCAGCGACGGTTTCTCAGCAGGGGTCACCTTGCATCAGCCTCCGACCGACCTCAAGGTCAACGGATTCGGGAATTCAAGCCCTATCTGCAAATTCTACTCCCTGCCGCCCTGGATCGGCGTCCGAGTCACTGGAGGGAAGCGTGTGCTCTAGGGACCTCGCTAGAGCAGCGCGAAGTGTCCCCTGCTGCCCTCTGGGAGGCCCCGAGGCGTGCGTGGAGCATGCGTGGGAGCGTGGCTCACTGAGCGCGGGGCTCGGCTCTTAGAGCAATGCGAGGACCCGGGGAGCACCGCGCACAGAGCCGCTCCTGCGCTGTGCGTGCAGAGTCTGGAAACCGCGAGGCATGAACCGTGGTCAGCTAAGGCGGTCGGGCACCGTGTGACTCCGACAGTTTCTCAATCTCTCTCTCTCTCTCTCTCTCTCTCTCTCTCTCTCTCTCTCTCTCTCTCTCTCTGTGTGTGTGTGTGTGTGTGTGTGTATTGCTTATGTTAATGTTTTCGACCTCACTTGCTTATTTCCTAAGAGTAAACTTAACAGGGCTTCCCAGAAGGACAGCCTCCCGTTCCTAGGTGCGGCTCCCATGGACCCCTGGGAGCATCGGCTGTCCGCGCGAGCGTCCCTGCAGGCGCCCAGCACTCAGGCTCACTGACTCTGCCGGCAGCAGTGAGGGCCCTGGCAAGGGCGACGGTGCAGGAAGGCGAGGCGGCGACCCTGCAGGTCATCGGCAGCCGCTGTGGGGAACGCCTTCAGCAGCCCTCAAAGCCAGTGGGGCACTTTCTGGCCAGCTGCTTTCTTTTTTAGCATTTGATCACTTTCCAGCCGTTGTAATCCAAGCATTGTAATCCCTTTTTCAGCCCTCCTCACAATCTGGAAAGTTATATTTTTAATCCCATTGAGACGTTATTGGAATCCCTGCAAGTCAATTCCAATCTACCACCTCCAGCGCAACCCACAGCGAGAGTAAAGACACTGAGACATATTCAAAGTCCTAAGGGGTTCCAAGTCCAATCCAAGTGGGGATATATAGACAAAGGCTTTGATCCAAGGTATCTCCCAGAATTTGTCTCATAAAGAAGGGAGTGGCTCAAGGATGAGTGACAGTGAGGAAGGTGGGAACTATGCGAGTAACCTGAGCGGGTTAGCCAGGTGGGGCGAAAAGCATCTTTGCAATATGCCAGGAGAGTGACACGCAGAAGGAGCAGTCTGCATAACGCAGTTAGGGAAGCATCTGAATGGCTTTAGGAGGCTGTTGCTTCAGTTTCTGACATGTAAACTTTTATGCCTTGGGGAGTCGTAGCCTCTTTCTTTGAGGCTTGTACCCAGCTGACCTTCCTGGAGCTGACTGGCTCTGCTGTGCTCAATCCTTCACAGAGAGCACTATGTGAGGAAACAGGAGAATGTCAGGTTGGCCTCCAGGATTACATATCAGTACCTCAGCTACCTTATTTGCATCGCTTAGAGCCAGTTGAAGGGAGAAGGAAATAGCATAGCCCACTCTGTATGTATCCATGCATGGAAACAAGACTCGATTTAACTAATGCTGAAGCAATCGTTCTGCCTTCAAGGGGAGCTGCTCAAATTGTCT
>RJWT010018660.1:0-18760 GCA_004365215.1 Cuniculus paca
TTGACAAGAAATTCACCTGCCCAAGATGAGGCCAAGGGGAGGCTGAGGTGTCAGTGTGGAGGAGAAAAGCATTGGATCTGGAAACATGAAATGGAGCCCAAGGCTGGCTCTGCAGTGAGTCCTGGGTGACATTAAAGAGTGCACTCATCCCCCTTGCAATTTCCTCTCCCAAGTGTTAAATATGGATAACATACCCATTCCACCTATTTCATGAAGTTACTCTAGGAGCTTGATGAGATAAAACAGAACAAGGACAGGTTATTGCATCACAGATGGGTTTCAGATTGCTCTGCCTATCATTTTAATTTTTCTTTCTCTCCATGGGACAGTATAATTTGGCAATATAAAAATGCTTATTTATATGCCTTGTACATTTCAAGGGAGAGGAGACAGTCAACAGAAACTTATTGAGAATTTAATAGAGGAAAGGTTTGTAAAGGGATGCAAAAGTAGGAAATATCACTCTCATCCTGTAATTGCAGTAAAGCTAGTTTGGGACTTTAGTAGGCAGAACAGTGGGCCCCAAGGATGTCTACATCTTAATCTCCAGAACCTATGGATACATAAGCTTATATAGAAAAGGAGAATTAAGTTTCCTAACTAGCTGGCCTTGAAATGGGGAGATGATCAGGGAATATGCAGGTAAGTCCAATGGATCACAAGGGTACGTACAAGTGGAAGAAGGAGGCAAAAGAGGGAGAATGAAAGAAATGGCACTGCAAGAAAGATTTTTGCCTGGTATTACTGACTTTGAAGGTAGAAGAATGGGGCCAAGAGGCAAGGAACTGGGCAGCCTTGTAAATCTAGGAAAAGTCAAGAAAAGAGATTCTCCTCGAGGGCCTCCAGAAGGCACAAAACCATGTTGTATCTCGATTTCAGCCCAGAGAGAGACCCATTTGGGATTTCTAATCTCCATAATTTAAGATAATAAATTTGGCTTTAAGTCACTAGGTTTTTGATAATTTGTTGCAATAGTCATAGGAAACTACTATAAGAATTCAGAGAAATTACTTTTGTCAGTATGATCTAAAAAGCTACACTTGTGTTCTTTTCTTTCCAAACACTTGCGAAGCTACTTCATTTCCAACACGGGTATAAAGCACTCTTTAGTACTCTTTCAAACCCAGTTTCATCACTAGTACATGATGTTCCTCTGAGAGTTCATGCTCATCTCTGCCCACCAGTGTTCCAAAAGCAAAACAGTGACTGCTTCAAAACCAGCTGGTCCCTGAGCTAGGACAGTTATCAATGTGAGGTGCACGAAGGTTCTGTACTGGGATTCTGAGCAGTTATAGAGGAAGTCTGCATGTGTAGCAGCTATGAATTTTATTCCACACATGGAACATAAGAAATATCATGTTACTTGTATCTCTTGAAATAACATTTAATATTTTCTGAGTTCCTGTCTCACTGGGTTAGTGGTGAATTTAAGTTTAGCCACTGCTGGGACATCCTTTCCTCATTCAGTGTTGGCAAAGCTCCCAGCATGTATCCGTTGGGAGTGACTTTCTGGTCCATGGGCCATGATGTGGTCATTATCCAGACCGATGGAATCTCATAAAGGTGAGTACTGAGTCTGTCCTGGGTTTGAGACCAGAGAAGAGTATCCAGAGCCAGGTTCAGCCACCTGGGTGTCCAGAGAGTCATTGTCTGTGAAGATCTTGCCACTGTTCTTCAAGACCTCCACAGATAGTGCACTGGTACCTACCACCCAATAAACCTCAAATTTACTTTCCCTCCTGGTCTCGCGGGATTTTCTAAAACCTTCTTCCTCCCATGGCAGTTTCCTCATCTTGAATTTCTTGGGTGCAAGTACTTTCTGTACCCTCACCCTTTCCCCTGCAGCTCAGCACATTTCTCTCTGGAGCACAGACGCTGGCAAAGCAAAAACCAGGAGAGTCATTGTCTCCCAAAGGCCTAGAAACTACTGCTTCTTACAGAAGGAAGGAAAAGAGGCATTCGGGAAGGAAGACACTAACTGGATAGCACCAAGAAACTCCAGTTGCTATTTCAGTAAATCATGCTGGCACAATTCAATTACAATAATTATAGGACAGACATCTTCTTTAAGGATTCTTATCACCTTAACTCCCAAAGCATTGATGGAAACACCTTCTGGCTACCAATCATCATTCTGCTTTCAGTCTGCCTCTGGTTACGGGTAGTTTTATCTGGGCCTCTCTCTTCTCCTAGATTAGGAGTTTTTTAAGGGTAAGGACTCAGTTTTTCTGTATCAGTCAGGTCCCTCGAGGAAACAGATGGCTCAATGAATTGGATAATGCAAAAGGCTTTGTTTACACAAGAAGCCATTACAAAAGTATAGGAAGAATGTGAAGACCCTCAAGGAATACTATGAGAATCTAGAATTAGCAGAAACTCAGAGAGATGAGAAAGAGTGCCAGATTATTGGACCCAGAAGGAAAAAGTGGTATAGAATCAGAGTTAGCCAAGGTGACCTGGGAGGGAGCCAAGGAATGCCACTCTCCTGGCTTTAGTTTACTACCTCCAACTAGACTCACTATTGACTAAACCCAACTGGAACCAGAGGGCATGGGTTCCATTAAGTAACCCATCTCACTCATCCTTGGGGCACAGAACAATGTGGCTTCTTGTGGGCTCTAGATGCCATGAGTAGTTGTTCACTCCTTTGGAATCAACTCTGGTCTGTGTCTTCATGAGTCTCACAGTCTAGTGGCAGAGAGGGGAACCTAACCCAAGTCTTCTCTTCACTGCAAGTCCACAGCTTGTTCTACTTCCCTCATTGTCCTGAATCCCCTGCGTGATTTTTGAGCCCTACAAGGATTGAGATACACAATCCATCACTTGATTATAAGCTATTTTGAAGTTTGTACCAGTTGTTTTGTCCTTGAACTGAACTGTAAACTCTGTAAAGGTAACGTTTGTATCTCGTATCTTCCTTATATTTCATATACTTCTAAACATAATGTATTGTCTATGGTGGGCACTTGATCTTTCTCAAAAGAGTCAGTGAGCTATTTATTATGGCTTGTGTCTAGATGTCCCCACGAAGCCTCATGTAGTCATAGATGGGGCTTTTTCAGAGATGATTGGATCTAGACTGTATGATGCTGGGATTAAGGGTGTGTGATTACTAAATCAATCCACTGATTGGTTTGGTGTAGTTTTGGGTAGGTTTAGAGATGCCCTACCCTATATGTGAGTGCTACTGATTAACACTATGAGAGACAGAAAGAGAGCTAGTGTGTTGTTTGTTGCTTCTCACTGGTATCTTGCAGCTTGCTGCCTTCTGCCTGTCATGAGCTGTTCCTCCTCTGCCCCATCATCCCGCCTTGGACCAGCCAACCATGAAATGAAACCTCTACAAACTGTGAGGTAAATAAACCTTCCCTCCTTTAACTGTGAGTGTCAGGTATTTTGTCTCTGCAACAAAAAAAGTAAAAACATCATTGAAGGAATCTCCAGACAGATTTGAGCTCCAGGGACAGGGGACGCCATCTTCCGAATAGTAATTATACCCTGTTCCATGGTGATGTCTCATGAAAAGAACTGCCCAGAATCAGACATAGCTTCCAACTGTCCTCCTCCTCTTCCTCTAATAACTAAAGCATGGCATGCTCTAAGATTGGACAGATGATTCTAGGGTATGGAGCCATTCCTTCAGTCAGTCATTTCTTCACCCACTGAACAAATACATATTGAGGCTTTCCTGGATTCCGGGTACCAAGCTAGGTACTGGGCACATGATAGGAAATAAAATAGCTATTAGGCAAATGAACTTATAAATTAAGAATTGAAGTGATAAGTGATAAGTGCAGCAAATACTTTTAAAAAGAGTAGCATACAAACCAGCAGACACATGTGCATAGTGGTCCTGCCCATACACTTCCAACTTTCTCTAGCAACCACTAGAGGCATCTCTCATCAGTGTAGACGGCTTTCTGCATTAACTGTCTGTTTGCTTCATTTTCTGGCCTCTGGTCCTCTCTAAGGGAGACCAGAAATTTAGGAATTGATGCCCTAGGAACAACCTTTACCTAGTGAGGGATGAGAGTCAGTGGATAAATGTCAGACTTCTTCTCTTTCCAAGACAATTCTGAAGCAAGTTGCAGATTGGCTCTTTCAGAGGGTCCCAGAGGGTTAGAGCCCCCAGCACCCATACAGTCACTTGTCATTAACCCATTGTTATGGTTTGTATATAGATGACCGCCCCCCCAAGCCTCATGTAGTCATGGAAGTGGGTGAATCTAACATTTATGATTGACTCGTTGTGTAGCGCTGAGATTGGCAGTGTGAGTTCTGCACCTGCCCAGGGGTGGAGCCGACATACAATGTAAAGTCCGAATGGGCACGTTTTTCTCTCTTTGCATGGTTTGCTCTTGCCCCTTGCAGCCACCATGAAAGGCTGCCCCCTTTTGTTCTGGCTGCTGCCTTGAAGTGTTGCCCCAGTGCCATGCCACCCTGCCTTGGAGTCAGCTGATTATGGACTGAAATCCACAGAAACTATAAGCTAAATAAACTTTCCTTGCTTCATTTTGGTGTCAGGTGTTTGTCTCAGCAACGAGAGAAAAGTAACCAAGACACCCATGCTTCACTAGCTTGGGCCCCTTCCCGGAATTCCATCCTCACTCTCCTACTGCTTTTTCCAGGAATTCTCCCCCTTCCACGAATAACTTGCCTCAATATTTTTGTCTTTAATTTTCTGTTGTGGGGAGCCCAAACTAAGAAAATAGACTTATATAAAGTCATTACCCACTTATACCGACCTACTTCCAAACTCAGGGGTCTGTGACATCAGTCAAACATTCTCAGAGAAAGTCTTGGAATTTTTGGAAGAAGTGAGCCAAAGTCTGGCAGGCCTTCTTATGGGAGGGAGATGGAGCACACTGTGCTCTGGAAAGGGGATGGGAGAGATGTAGGAAATGACTTGCAAAGCGAACACCCAGCAACCATAAGAAAGAGAGAAATGATCATCCTATTCTCTCCACTGAAACAAACTTAGTTCCTGTTCTTTGCCTCTTGGTGGTGATCTGGACTGCAGAGCTGAGGGGAGGGCACTATTAGAGCGAGTGACGCTACTTGTGAGTTTTCTTCAACAGACTCAAAGAATGGGAAAAGACACTTTGCCGACCACTGATGGTCTTACTTAACTTTTATGTTTTAAAAATCTTCCTTACTTAGTGTTAAACCAAGGAGATGATTTCTCTGAGAGCCAAGACTACAACTCTTTTCACTTTTGAATCCTCAACCACTAATACAGAGTAAGAGAGAGTATTCAACTATAACGTTGGATGGACAAACGAATTAGTACAATAGATGAGTTTGGGGGGCATTTCCCCTCTTTTGCTGGTTCCTCCTTATATAGAGCACTTTATTAACATCTCACTCCACCCCTCCTCTCTACTCCTTCACTGTGTCCCTGGAGATAGTGAGTTAGTGAGTTAGGCATCTAATCACTGTTTTTGCAAGAACTTGGGTTGAAGGTAGCCCAGCCCACTCCTCTCACCCTTCTCTTCACAGTGAGCTGCCCACAAGGTACACGCGTTTTCTTAGAAGCAGCCCCTCTGGGACAGGGCAGGCAGATCTCCCTAATTCTGAAGCTCAACCTTCACCTGAGGCCATAGCCATGGTCCTTAGCATCTGTCATATTACCTATGGCAGCAATATTTCGGTCCCCATCAACACCTTTATTTTATGTCTTAAAAGCCAACTGGTCTAACCCTCACTATTATGGAAAAATAATTCTGTAGCTTTAATGGAATTAAAAACAGAAGAAGCCTGAGTCCTGAACTACCTTCCACTTTGTCAGTCGTGTGAACTTGCAGTTTTCCTTCACTGCTCTGGGACTCAGTGATTTCATCATTGCAAACACTGGACTAGGTAAATTTCAAGGTCCCTACCATGATTCCTAACATCTGAGACCTGCAGGATTTTTCCCTGTCCTACCAGGTCTGAGAGAAATGCCCTTCTTTGGACAGCTCAGAGCCCTATCTGTCCTTCCTGATGGAACTTGTCATTGTCTGTATCCCCATCCAGTCTGTCAGCACTGCCAGAGTTGGGCCATGTCAGTCTTGTCCCTTACTGTATCCCCAGGGCCTAGTACTGCTGCTTAATAAATATTAGCTGAATTTACAAATGGAACATGATTCAGGAGCCAGAAGCCCCAGCGTAGTCAGGCACCCCTTCCCTGTGCAGTGAGAAGAAAAGTATCGCAGTGGTATATCTAGCCAAGCCCAAGATGTCTGGAAGTAGAGCAAAGGCTAGAAAGAAAGACCTGACTTTGTATCTATTTCTGAAAAGGGAAGCATCTTCCTACATTGTCTGGCAGATTAATGTGCTAGTGCTGAGGAAATAGCAAACCATCTTTAAGAGAGAAAAAAGCCCCCTCTCCTATTGGTCCATCTGTTTTCATGGGCATGTGAGTTTGGACTATTGCTGTGTATGTGCTCAGATTGTCAGCGAGATCATTAGCCATTTGGAAAGCACAATAAACTCCTCTCCATTTCCATCTGCGCAAGCCCATGCTGGAGTCATTCCTCTCCACAAAGCCTACCTGCTGTCAGGGGACTGTCCCTCCCTGGGATTGGAGGAAATGAGCAAATCAACCCTGAGCACGCTTCAGGTGGCTCTGTGACCTTGCTTTCCTCCCAGTGACCTCTCTCATGTTGCTCTTTGCATGGGCAACTCCAGCCATTACATTAGCAACACACAATTACACCTTCAAGGTAGACTCAAGTTCAGGCTGTGCCAGGACATAAATACTTTAATGAGATGACAGTCATGAAAAATTTTTGAGTGGCGTAAATCAGGACTCTGATAGATCACAAAGACATGTTGGCAGCTACATGCCCAGCACAAAGGGGAAAGAGACAAAGAGAAAGGAGAGGAGATATGGAGAAAGAAAGGAAGAGAGGGAAAGGAAGATGGGAAGAAGGAAGGAAGGAAGAAAGGAAAGAATGAAAAAAGGAAGGGAGGGAAGGAAAGGACTTTTCTATGATGTTGCTACTGGTACCTTGGGGCACACTGTTTCTAAAGATTCCATCTAATGCTAGCACCATGTTCCAACTATCTCGATTCCACACCCTCCCGGGCCGGCTAAACTCCCTTTGTACACCTTGGATGTGTGTGCAGCAAGCACTCCCCAGGGGACAGGACTCCACATTTTCCTTGCCTCTATTGTATCCTTCAGACACTTCTTGGCTCAAGGAGGCGGAGTGACATGGGGCCTCCTCTGCACAGACACCTAACTTCTACCAGGGTTTCAAGGGAATATTAGTCTCATGTCCAGGGACACAGAGGATGGGGGCCCCCATACAGCCTCAACACTAGCCAGGAAAGGGGACTCCAGTTCTGGTGCTATGGGCATGGGGACAGAGAAAGACCTTCTCATCCCTGACCCTGCTCCTTCAAACATATAGCATTTGGCTCTGTTTTATCCTAACTGCAGAATAAAAGGCCCTGGCCACTCCCTAACCACCTTGTTCCAAATATGTGAGGCTGTGATCCCAAGAAAAGAGTCTGTGTCATGTAAAATCCCAAGTCTAGGATCAAAATAAAAGCAAATCTCAAGCATATGGCCTATGGCGTGTAGTCAGCCTGACCTCATGCCCTTGGGCAGCCAATTCTTCTAAGGTCTCAGTGTCTCCCCTATGGGCACATTTGCCTGTTTTAAAGGCACAGTAGTCTGAAATGATGTCCAGAATTCCCAGACATGGTTATTCCTCTCCCAACACCCCCAGCATCTCCCAGGACCCTTGGAATGACTGTTAGCACAAGAAGGGAATAGAATGAGCGAGTATCTTTGCCCAACTTACGCTGGTGAGAGCCCAAGGAAGTGCTGTCCAACAGAAACATAATGTGAGCTGCATAGGTAACACAGAAGTTTCCAATAGCTATGTTAAAACTACACAGATAAAATGACTTTTAATAATCTATTTCATTTAATTTGATACAGTCAAAATATAATGATTTCAACACACAAGCACATTAAAAAATGATGGAGATATTTTACATTCTTTTCTCGTGGCAAGGGCTTTGGCATCCAAAGGGTATTTTACGTGTATAGTGCTGGTCAATTTCGACTAGCTACGCCTCAGTTGCTCAGTAGTGCCATGTGCCTAGTGGTTACCATATTGGGGTCCCCAGCTCCAGCAGGATTCCTATGCTCACCAGTAATTCTGGGGATGCCTACCTCAAATATGACTGAACAAGGACAAAGCCTCTCTGGGAAAACCAGAAACATAAAGCACAGGGAGCCACAAGAGCTAGGAATAGCAAATAAGAGAAAGTTAGATAAGAGGAACACCTCTGACTCAGCACAGATGCTGTCACACTCCCAGAGGGGCAAAGGGATCTGACGCTCCTTTATGCTTTGAAACCTAGTCCCCAAGGCCAAAACGTGGCTGAGTCCTTGATGGTAAAGGATTTGCTGCGAGTTGCAACTAGTGGTTCAGATTCATTTTATTTGGCTTGAAGATCAATATCTCATCTCATCTGAAAAAAATTAATTGGGTGCCCGTACCTAAAACTTGAGTGCTTTTAAATTGAAGTCAGCTTTCTAGTTTCTCTTGAAGGATCAGAAGATTTGGGAAAAACTGGGCCCACATTTCTGACCGCCAGCACACTGCCCAAGCCAGCACTCCTGCAAAGCACAGGATGTACACCCTTTTTAGGCCACACACCTACTCTCCCAATTACTGCGGATCCCACCACTGCCTACTGTGTTCCCACGGCAGCCAGGAGTCAGGAGATACAACAGCATGGCTCACCTATTCTGTTATTGATTCAGAGATAAGACAGTAAGATATTTCTTTTCCCCCTATGTATACCAAAAGTGAGAAGTCAAGATTGACCAATGGGACCACAAGCTTTCTTTCTTGCCTGTCTTTTTCACTGTAACTTTCCCTGGTCCCTGTGGGCTTTTGTGTTTGTGACCCTGTGCTAATTCTGTCCACAACCCCCCCCACCCACACACACACAGAAAATACAGACCTAGGGCATCTCACTACCTTAGCTCTGCCACTACTATGAGGGTGTCAAAGTCTTAATATTCTCTACCTGTTTCTACCCCTGTCCCTCTCTTCCTCTCTGTCTGAATGAACCAGCCGTTCCTCGCAACCATGAAACTATGTCTCAGACTCTCGGTCCCCTGTGTTAAGCCCCTGGAAACACAGAGAAAGGAAACCCAACTCAAGTTGCTCTTCCTCTTTCCTTTATGCAAGCCAAAAACAAAGATGTGATTATGTCCCCCAAAGTCGAAAGAAGGAAAAATTTAAACCAAAACCACACAGCCACACTGATCACTAGGCCATTCCAGCATCCTGTTCACTTGGGAAAACAGATTTCACTGACACCACTGAGAATAACAGACCTTCCCCTTCATAGGCCACAGTCTTCATCCTTGTCGTCACCCTACTTCTCATCCCAGCTGTTCAGCAAGGCACCACAGATGCTCCCAGACTTCTCCATCTCCTCTATTTTCACATCCCCTTCTCTTTACTGATGTGTTAGCTCCTTGAGAGCAATCTCCAGGGTTTATTTACTTTATTTATCTTTGTACCTTTTGTCTCCTGGCAATTGACATACAGCACTGTCTGAAGTCCAAGCTCAAAACAAGAAACATACAATGGGGAACAAACACAAAAATCCTTTAGTCAGCCAGCATAAAGAGGCACCCGTAAGTAGTATGAGGCTGAAGGAATGAACATGACCGTAAGTCTGTGTCTATGCATATCCTTGAATGGACTAAGCAAACCAACATACACATTGGCTGGGGTCATGGGGAACTCCAAGTAAGCTTCAGGACTACCTAGATCCAAGCATTCAAAACTGTCACTAGGAAGTTATTTACAGATATCTTAAGACACAAGAAAACATTTTTTCTTCTGAATATTTGCCTAAGAGCTCTGGACCTGGACCTAATTGAGCTGCCTTTCTCAGAACTAGTCATCAAGGTTCTGATTAGAAGGCCTGGGTCAAGCATCCACTTCTGGAGTAGCAGACTGAGGTCAGCCCTCATCCAACTACACGGGTAGGAATTTGAAGGGTGGTTAACAAGTGGAAAGTAGAAGATTTGTTTGTGTATTTATTTGCCACAGAAAGGTAGATGAAGGCCAGACACTCAGAAACTAGCATTGTGTGCTGCAGGGTCCCTTGGTTTTCTACATCTTTATCTGTGTTCCTTTTATCCCCTCAATTAGTTTGTCAGCTCTTCAGTGAAATGGATATCGTCACTTGGTAGCTGCCTACAGGTTCCTGTGAGCTGCTCCATGCACGGGGACCACTACTGCAGGTTGTCAACTGACTGACAGACAGTCATCAACAGGAGTACATGGCCAAGTCGTCCAGCACGTGGGCTAGGCAAGCATCCCCGTGCAGGTGCAGGCTCTGGCTGGGAAATATGTTGATTTGCAGAGTACTGAGTGTTTATTTGGATTAATAGCTTTAGGGGTTGCCAGATTTCAAATGTAAATTAAATATTTATTGCTGATGGGAGGCAAAGAGAAAAAGTATACTTGGGGTGTAATTATTCATGCATTCCCACATACCTGTCATTGGAGCAGTCAAATTTCAATCTTATAAACTGGAGACCCAAACAGTAACAATCTTATTTACAATTCCTCACACTCCTGTAGTGCTTTAGCATTTATAAAGTCTTTCCTTAGATTAGCCACTTTGGTTTTAAGTCACACGTCTGCACAAGGTGAGATTTGTAATTCCCACTTTACAGATGAGGAATGTAACACTCAAGGTGGTAAGTGATTTATCTACAGGTAGCAAATCAGGGATTAGGACCCACATAGCCTAATTCCAAATATACAGTTCTTGCCTAGACACCACTCTGCCCTTCACCCTTTTTCCTTATTAGCACCCTAAAATTTATAAATAACCTTAGTTGAGGGATTTTTCATTGACTACAATCTCATTTTGACAACAACTTGCATGAGGTTATTCCTATTAACTAGTGTTTCAAGGTCAAGAATTGTAACACTGAATAAATCACAGAGGTGAGTCAGAGGTAGGAGGTATCAACCAGTTACTGTCTTCTTCAAACAAATTTGACTGTGTTCAGCTTCCCTGGAGGAAACCAGCTGAATATCAAGTTCTGGCTGTGTCCAATCATGAATCAAATGCATGACACGATCCTCACAGAAACTTTCCTCTTTCAGCGCTCTCAAAAGTGAGTCTGCTCTTTGATCTCTATTTAAGTCCTCAGCCGCCATTCTTACAGATAATTGTCTATTTGCACAATTTCTGACCCTATCAACTTTTCATCAGTCTCACAGATGATAGGCACCACTTCACATGTGTGTCCGACCTTCAGGTGTTCCTCAATGTCAGCTGACAGCTAATTTTGTGGACCCACTTATGCTTGCTTTTACTTGTCAACTGCCTTATTTTGAAGAGTTTTTTAACTTCACAAAGAATTGAATATGAGTTCTCTGCTTTTGATAACAGTCAATCATTTCCTACCACCACAAAATCAAGCCCCTTTTATTGCAGCTGGAGAACCAGGCTAACTCCTTGACCTGGGAGATGCTTTGGCAATAAGGACAGCTACCCCGCCATGAGACTCTGCAAAGACTGTTCCCAAGTCGACCTGCAGGGAAGGATGCCATCTACCTTACTTAATATCACATGTCATATCAGCATTTTATAACACAGAATGTAAGGGCCGGAGGGGCCAGTCATTAGTCATCGATGTCTGTCTTCATATGAAAAAACTGGGACCCCTTTGAGGTATCTGATTGAAGGGCAACAACAAAACTCCCAAGGTTACAGATAGGACTCTTCTTCCTCAAGTTCTCTTAGTGCATAATAATTAGGGACATTTTGGTCTATCTGGAGTGCAGCTTCCCTGTGTCTTACACATTCTGATACTAGTTTCTTCTTTAGTGGAGCAGTAACCTGTTCTAACAAATTACGCATTCAGTAATGTCCTCTGCCATTTTAATATGGTAGAAAGAACCCATGGCATAAAGTGAGTTTTAAATTACAGCTCTGGCTTAGCCACACCAGACCTTGGGAAACCAAAAGCTTCTATCAGTCCCCACTTTCTGATCTCTAAAATGGGATAATAACAGGATAGTGATGGTATCAGATGAGTTCATGCATGTAGGTGGAAACTGCTATTGTCACCCATCACTTCTGGAGGGTCACTCTTGACTGCAGAAGAAAACACTATCTAACAATTTGAGTCAAAGGTGATTTAAAAATCTGTATACCTAGGGTCTTTAGCACCTTTCTCTTTAGAGCAATAGATCTGGGACATTGGGAGGATGAATAAACAGCAACAGGCATTAAACATCCACTGTGTCCTGTGAGAGGGTGTGTGTGCATGTGTGTGCACATGCCTGTGTACAAAAATTACGGGACCAGGAATTAAGAGGGGATCTATTTTCACACTTGCAGAGGGGTCAACACCAATGTCATACCTTGGAGTGCCTAAGCCCACCCTGAACTATCCTTTTAATGTCCCCTGACCCCACCTCCTATTTATGTAGCTAGGAATGAAGTCCCCGATTTGAAAATAATGAAAAAAGTAGATTCTGAGATCAGAACAATCCTTGTGATAAAAAGTGCTAGATACAATTTTTAAGGAGGTGAAAGCTTTAGCAAGGTACAGTAGTGTACACCTGTAATCCAAGCTGCTTGGAAGACTGAGGCAGGAGGATCACAAGTTCAACGCCAGCCGGGGCAAGACAGTAAAACCTTATCTCACAATAAAACAGAAAGGACTGGGAATGCAGCTGAGGGGAAGAATGCTTGCCTAGCATGCCTGAGGCTTTAGGCTCCATCTCCACCACTGCAAAAGAAAGAAGAAAAAGAAGAAGGTGGAAGTTTTGCATGTCACATAGTTAAAGAAGTCTCTCAGGAGCAGATGAAGAAGACTGAGCTCAAGGACAGGGAGTGAGACTAGGTATCAGGCTGTGCCCAAGAGGTGTCTCTTGGGGAGTTTATTATTTGGTTCGTTTTCCCCCAATAAGCTAAAGAAGCAGTGGAAACAAGTATCAGTTCACCACTTTTTCCCTCCAACTCTATAATCATTTCTGTTATTGTCACCAGCCATCCAGCCCTGTATGGAGGTGGGACAGGTAGAGAAGGGGCCAGGCCATGTAAAGAAGTGTGGCTTTCCCAAGTTGTTCCTCTACTGAGGCCCACCAGACTGTCACATCCTTTCCCTGTGTGAAATGGAATCCCTAAGCTCCAGGTAATGACACCAGTGAGGCCAGGGGAAATCAGGGTAGAGGTGGGAGGGAGGAGTGCAGAGAAATGGGTACAGATGGGCAATTCAGCAGCAGTTATTATTCAAAACCCCCCTTTCTCCAAAGTCCATGGGTAGGTGACCCTTTAAGGGGTAGAAACTGACATAGCTGACAAGCACATGACAGCATTCTCTGTGAACATTAAGCCTTCCCTGATAAGAAAGATAAATCAGAGTGGCGAGGCTTTCCCTTCTGTGGCTCCCAGTCCCCCATGCTTCCCATGGTGCCATCTAATTGTCAGGGAACAGCCACCTGCTCCCAGCCCCCACCCACAGCCCCTGCCTCCAGAGGCTCCCATTAGGTTCTCTTGGTCCCCAGCAAGATGTAGAAAACTTGACTCGATGTGACAGCAGGTCACTTCCTACATTTTTCCTTTCCAGTTGCTGGATATAGCCAGAGCACTTCTGGGTATTCAGCTCTTCCTATTTCAAGTGACCTTGCTGTTTCCCACCGCACGGAACAATAGTATACATCGATTATAGCAAAGTATCTCCTGTTTCTTGGCTCTCTAATGCCACAGGGTTCCCTTGGGAGCAATAAACTGTGTGCTCATCGAAGACAATCACCTCATTCCCTCTTGGTTAACCTCTTTAAAAACCATGCCACTATTCCCAAGAGCGGAAATTCCCTCCTCATAGTGAATCATACGCCGTCTTCAGCGCCTCCCTGAGTTTCCAGCTTCTGCTCCGCAAACATGAATAAAGTCACCACGGTGCTGAAGCTGCCACCCTGGGTCAATTCCCACTACTCCAGAGGCATCCCATAGTCACGGGCTTTTCTGGAGGCCACTAAAGCCATCTGCAGCAAGGGCTCTCACTCTAGACGAGGTGAGGTACAGTCTCGTCTTTTAAAGCGGCGGTCAATGGATGATGTCTGATGTTCATAAATCAAGAAATGGGAACACACATGTTATTTAGAGGTATGGCAATAACCTCTAGGACAACTAAAACCATGGGCAGTCATGAGAGGTTGTCTTCAGGGAGAAATTGGTGAATAGGAGGGCGCATGCTAATTCTCATTTTGAGCACTTGTGTATCTTTCATTTTTAAACCAAGTATATTAATTTAATTCTCTCAGATGGATTCAAAGAAAACCACAAGTAAACAAAAGGGAAACAAACAAGTCAAAATACAGTAACAAAATGATAAGAATATGATGATGTATGAATTATAGATTCAGAGACTCTATAAAGTTGGGAAAGAAAGGAATGTAATGAATTCTTTCAGTAGTTCACCCTTTGCCCCCTATTTATTTACATAGGGAGAAAGCCGGATCAGAAGGGGAGAAATTACTTGGCTTAGTTCTTCCAGAGGATTGCTTCTTATAATAATCTTATCTCAACAACACAGTCCTGCAGCAGTGATTAGAGTAGGGAGGTAGAACAGGGAAGAGCAGGGACCCAAATCCTCCTTCCTCACTGCACCCTGAAGGACACATGGGTCCCATTAGCAGAACTAACTTCCACTCTTCTATTCGCAGTCTCTCTATGGCGGGACATTGCTCTGGGGAGTTAGGGCTGCAGAAGTTGGACCTGTTATAAGGATAGGAAGGCAAAGAAAAACTTTATACCTGGATTTTAAAAAAGACCTTGGTTCAGCAATGCTCTGGTTCTATGACCTTGAGGAAGTCACTTGATGTCTCTGTGACTCATTATCCTGATCTATAAACTAGGGATAAAGAATAGGACCTACCTGATAGGAATGATGCAAGGAATAAATATGTTGATATACATTAGGCATTTAGAACAGTGCACAGTACATGTAAAAGGTCATAAATGTTAACTTTTCCAGCCTAATACACTAAGCCCCTAAGATTTTATTTTAAAAAATTTGTGTAAATAAAAGTTTTTGTGTATCTGAAGCCAAGATGCATATCGAGGATAAAAGTAGATATAAAGATTTTCTGTAAGCTATATAAATGTACCACACCCATGATGAATGCAATCATTATGTACTGTAAACATGTATAATAACCTTTTTTTAAAAAATGAAATGCACAATTGTATCAATAAGATTTCCTTAAGGAGTTAGAGATTTTGAAATAAAAAATACAGGTAATGTGCTCAGCAGCAGAATAGACATTGCTGAAGAGAAAATTAGAGAAGACAGGAAAACTGTAACAATTATTCAGAATTACTCCCAGAGACAAAAGAACAAAAAATATAAGAGTATGACAGACTATGATGAAAAAAAGAAAGTATCTTAATACTTATTACACAAATTCCTATTAATTATAAATTAATGAATAAATCAATTTGCATAATTACAAAGATGAAAATAATTTTACAATGGATAGACCTGAGAGACACCATCCCAACTATGTAGTCAGAGTTACTATTAACAGTCATAAGAAGTAATACCAGCCCCATCCACATATGTGGAACTAAGAAAGTCACATTGTTACTGGGCTATTCTTACCAGGGATGCTTAAACTCAATTCACTCAAGAAAAAAACATCAGACAACTCTAAATTTAGTGATACTCTTAAAAATAATTGACATGGATACTCTAAATGGTGTCAAGGTCATGAAAAGCAAAAAGAGTTCAAGGAACTGTTAGATTACAAAAGTCAAGATCTTCCCATTCAATGAGGAATCCTGGATTAGATCCCAGGGCAGGAAAATGGCACCAATGGAAAATCTGTTGACATCAAAATAAGGTCTACAGATATTTAATGGTATTGTACCAGGGTCAACTTCCGTATTGGTCACTTTTACTATAGCTACATAAGATGTTAACACTTAGAGAAGATGTGATAAAGAGTATATTAAAATTCTATGGACTGTTTTTTGCAACCTTTCTGTACATCTAAAATTATATAAAATAGAACCTTTTTAATCACTTAAAACAATGCCTAACATGGACAGCTATTTCAAAGATAACAAAATATATAATTGCAGCCATCAAGAATGCCCAATTATCTTGTTTAGAAACCCTGTATTGCTTTCATTGCTTTGTTTTGATTGATTTTACTCTATTCTGTGTTGTTTGATTATAATATGTCTGAAGGTATGGGCAGCTATTCTGAGGATAGTAGGGGACATTATCGTAGCCACTGCTGTTTTACTAGTATCTTGAAGTTCTGTATTGCTTTCATTGTTCTGCTTTGTTTGTTTTGTTTTGTTTTTGCTCTTGTTTTTTTTAGTGGTTTTATTTGATTCTATTTTGTTTGATTTTATTTATCCCTGATGGTATGGACAGTTATGTTGCAGATAGCAAGACGCATTATGGTAGCTATTATTGATTGCTTTTTACCCTGTTTAGAAGTCATGTACCATGTTCATTGTTTTGTTCTGATTGACTCTACTCTGTTTTATTTTGTTTGGTTGTATTCTTTTCAAAAAAAAAAAAACAATGCCTAACACAGAGTAAGCACTTAATATACGGTTGTTGGTTGCTCTGGCTATTTTTGGAAGTAACATTTGAGAAGCATCGTATGTCCATGTTTCTTAACCAGCGAGCTGATTTTCTAAGTCACTCATATACTATGTGTTGTCCTTAAGTAGAATGTCTTTTTTACATTTATGTACTCATATTTTTAAAGGTATATAAAATGAATTTGTTAACTAATAAAGTATATACTCATGTAAGAGTAAAGCTGTAATATTCTGTATATCTATCAAGAAGTAAATTCTGTTTTCCCATCCCTTGAGTCTAGGTTGGCACAGTTAATTGCTTTAACCAACAGATATATGGTAACAAGATGAAAACTTCCAAGAAAAAAAATCTAAAGAGTTACCATAGTGACAGATTGAGATAGAAAAATGACAATTAGTCTGACAACTGACTTCCAAATAACAATAATGGAAACCTACAGATAGTGGAATAATGCCTTCATTGAGCTAAAAGAAAGTGTCTGTTAGATCTAACTATTGAAACAGAAACACTAAATCTGCTGGAAGACAAAGTAGGTAGAAATCTCGACAACATAGGGGTAGGCAGAAAGTTCATAAACAAAAATCAAACTACACAGGGAATACTTTCCAGAATCAACAACTGGGATCTTGTCTTATTAAAAAGTTTTTGCATGTCAAAAGAAATCTCCAACAGAATGAAAATAAAACTCATGAATTGGGAAAATATCTTGGCCAACTGTCCCTCAGACAAAGGACTTCTATCTAGAACATATAAAGAATTTTTTTAAAAATCAGGCCCCAAAATTGAAGGACCCAATCCAAAAATGGGCATCTGAGACGAATACACACTTCTCAGATGAAGAAATACAAATGGCCAATAAATACATGAAAAAATGTTAAGCATCAACGGTCATTCGAGAAATGCAAATTAAAACAGCGCTGAGATTCCATCTCACTCCAGAAAGAATGACCAAAATCAAGAAATCCACCAATAACAAATGCTGAAGGGGCTGTGGGGAAAAAGGAACCCTTCTCCACTGTTGGTGGGAGTGTAGGCTGGTGCAGCCACTGTAGAAATCGGTATGGAGATTCCTCAAAAAGCTAGGATTAGAGATTCCATTTGACCCAGCTATTCTGCTTCTGGGCATTTTCCCAGAAGAAATGAAAACATCATACCACAGAGCTATATGTACACCCATGTTTATAGCAACACAATTTGTAATAGCCAAATCTTGGAAACGACCCAAGTGCCCATCAATCAAGGAATGGATAAAAAAAAGATGTGGTATTTTTATACAATGGAGTACTACTCAGATATAAAGAAAGAATGCATGGAGGCTTTTATAAGTAAATGGATGCAACCTGTGACCATACTGGTAAGTGAAATAAATCAAGCTCACATGTGTAAATACCATATTGTCTCCCTAGTGTAAGAAACTGAAAGAATAAATATGATCCAAAATCTACAATAAATATTGTGTAAGGGTATGAAACTGCTCAAAGAGGAAAAGTAACTGGGATGGGGGAAGAAGGAAAGAAGGAAGGGAAAAGGAAAAAGACATAAATTTGCACATATATATATATATATATATATATATATACACATAAGATAGCCAAAATGAATATACTACTAATTGTATTAGTTCTTGGGAAAGAACAGTTAATACTTACATGATTAGATCAATTTTACATGTCTATATCTGGTAATCTGAGTGGCCCTTTTGCAGGTAATAATATGCAATATTACAACCATTGTTAAATTCCTATCATCTTGTTTTGTAAACCTCTACTGTTATTGTTTTGGGTTTGTTGTTTGTTTGTCTCTTTTGCTTTTTATCTTTTCTGTGTCTTTTTTTCTCTTAAAAAAATAAAATTTAAAAGAAGAAAGTATCTGTTGATTTGGAAAATAACTTTAGAAATGTCTTTCAAAAACTGAGCAAAATAGACATTTTTCATCCAAATGATGAGTGCTCATAGAATTCAAAACGATATATTTCAGATGAAAAAACAGTGATATAAGATGTAAGCAGAAGCAAACAGCACAGGTACAGTAAATAATGTAGGTACATTTAAAGAAATATTGTCCATAAAATACAGTAATAATGACATCTTTTGAGGTTTAAGATAAAGGAGAAAAACTACAATTCACAACAAAAACAAA
>RJWT010018661.1:0-18761 GCA_004365215.1 Cuniculus paca
GTGGGCTGGCAAACAAGAAGTGCCAGTCCACCCCTCTCCCCCAAGCAATCGACTGATCCAGGGAAACACAGGTTCCGATGATAGCTATCAGGGTGAAATGCAACTGGATGCCTGTGGTGCTTTGGTGTTTCACTGACCTTGCAGGTCCAGGGCCAGTGGTCTGATCATCTGTTCAGAAGATAGCTGTACGCAGCGTGGCATCCGGGGGGGGTCTCCTTCTGAGGGTGGTAGCCATTGTTGATTCCCTATAGTCTTGTTCTGAAGTCCTACATTGTTCATTGTTTCGTTGGGTTGGGTTTTATTCTCTTTTGCTTTGTTTGGTTATGTTATATTCGATGGCACGAGCAGTTATTTCAAAGATAGTAAGAAATATATGGTAGCCATTTTGGATTTACTA
Organism: Cuniculus paca; assembly: GCA_004365215.1. NCBI lineage: Eukaryota > Metazoa > Chordata > Mammalia > Rodentia > Cuniculidae > Cuniculus > Cuniculus paca. Next base: position 398 of record RJWT010018661.1, read on the forward strand.
TTGTCTTGTTTTGAAGTCCTTTATTGTATTCATTGTTTTGTTTTTATTGTTTCTATTCTGTTCTGTTTGATTTTTACTATGTCTGATGGTATCTGCAGCTATTTTGAAGACAACAAAAGGCATTATAGTAACTATTGTTGATTTTGTAATGTTGTGAAGTCCTGTATCACTTATCTGGTTTGTTCTGTTTGGTTTTATTCTGCTTTATTTTCCTTGGTTTTATTCTCTTTGTCTTAGTTACTTCTCTCTCATTGTTGAGACAAAATACCTGATGCCCAAAGTGAAGGAAGGAGAGGTTTATTTCTTACAGTTTTGGGGGTTTCCGTCCATACTTAGCTGGTTCCAAGGCAGGGTGGCGTGGCTGAGGGACAGCCATTCATGGCAGCTGCAACTGCGCCAAAGAGGGAAAAAAAACATGCCCCCATTCCGACTTTACACTGTATGTTGGTTCCACCCCTGGGTGGGTGCAGACCTCACACCACCAATTCCAGTGCTACACAGCAAATCAATCATAAACATTAGATTCAGCTGCTTCCATGACTACATGAGGCTTGAGGGGGCTGTCTGTATACAAACCATAACACTCTTTAAAATAAAAAAAATGCCATATCTTTCTTATCCATTCTGTGGTTGATGGGCAAGCTACCCCTGCTTTTTTCTGCATCCCCGAAATGAAGAATATCAACACTTGAGAGAACCAGTTTGGATTTCTGAACCCTCAAACTATAAAATAATAAACTTTATTGTTTTAAGCCATTAAATTTGTGATACATTGTTGCAGTAGCAATAGGAAATTAATGCAGTAGCAATAGGAAGTTATGTAGTACAAGGAATGTAAATTAATTTCAGAAATGAATGTTCTGAAAACATTCTTAAAATATATAAAGGCAAATCATTTTTTGGGGCTAGGGTCCCCTATTATTGGTCTTTCTAAAAACACCAAGGTTTTAATGCTCATCTTAAATGTTATTACTTGTGGGTTACTTTCAAGGCTAGCTTTTTAGAAATTTCATCAATAAAGTACAAAAATAAAAATTTGGAAGTGTCAAGCTATTGGATTTCGATGGGAAGTAGTGATAATAATGTTGACTTGTTGGTTACCTATAGTGTTTAAGGAGGATGTTGAGTTATAGAGTTAAAAACATTGAATAACTTGTGTTTTAATTTGGATTATTGGATGTGGAAGAAATACTTTCTACATTTAATTTTTATTTTATGTTTTTAAATGGTCAATATTAAAATAAATTATATTTTCTCAAGGGCATTTTCAAATGAATATATTTCTTTTAGGTAATAGGTACAAGTAGGAGTTGGTGGACTTCATGGTTCTTAATCACATGTTAGAATTGGAAAAGGTTGGGAAGACTTGAGGACAGATGGTCCTGTGGTTGAGAAAGAAATCTGAAGGTGAAAGAACGGAAGGTCAGAGACAAGTTGGCTCGGCTGGTTTACTATAGAATGCTCCACAGAATTTAGGTCTAGGGACTGTGAATCTCATTGTCTCTTCATGATCTTGCTGTACATAAAGGTAAGATAGAAATGGGGGAATTTTAGGCTCTTCAGAAGAATTCATTGCCTCAGTCAAACCTATAGTTATTACTTACAGTAAAGAGCCTTTGGAATGTAGGTGGTGTTATTAAATGCAGCAACCTGGGCTGGGGATATAGCTCAGTGAAGGGCACAGCCACTGCCAGGTTGTGAGTTTGATCCTTGGTACAACAACAAAAAATTACAGCCACCCATTGTCAACTCCTCAGCAAACAGGTACTGTTATTTTATGGTTGTTTCTGAAGTTCCTACTTTTTTTTATTTTTCCTTTCTGCTCTCAATAGCAGTAGATTTGAAAGACAATGTACTTGTACAGTTTAAAATGGGTGCAAAAATTAGGTAAAATCAATGTGTTCATGTGGACAGCATATATATGATAAAAATTATGTTTTAGATCCATGAAATTTAAACTTTTGATAAATCAAAATGAAGACTCAAACTTAAAAATGTATTAATGTTGGTTTAAGAATCTGATTTTTAAAATACATGAATTACATACAAATATTTGCTTGTCTAGCTTTATTAAAATTACATTTAATTTTCACCTAAATTCCTTTATACCTCTTACTCTGTTATACATATTCATATTTACTATTTTATTGCTTCATAAACTTAATTCTGTGAGGTTTCTCTTTTGGCTTTGTTCCTCATTAGGAATGTAAATAAATGTAAACTGAGCTCAGACTGTAAGGTCATTCAGATTTTGTAGTAAACACTTTATACAGTTTTTAAAAAAATGAAAGACCTAATAAATAATTCACATAGTCAGGAAAGTAAAAGCATTATTTTCATTAAAATTGCTTATAACAAGAACAATTAATTAGGAGAAGAGTCCAATTTAGAGATTTTTTTTCCATATTTTTAGTGAATTATCTTTCTGCAGTATGCATTTCTGAGATTTGATATGATGCACTTCATTCCTGGTCTTGTGATAACCTTTTGGTTGGCACACATCTTTTCTACAGCAGAAGAGTGTGGAAGTTGCTAGATTTTTTTCTCAGTGGCTGCCCTACGATATAACTAGCATACTGAAAATAGCCATTTGTCCAATATATTTTAACCTGTATTTTTGTCCCTGGGACAAAGTACCTCACACACACACACACACAACTTAAGGGAGAGATTTGTCTTGCAGTTTCCGGTGGGTTGAATTCACAATCCACTGGCTCCAAGGCAGAAGCTGCAAGGTGGAATGGCATAGCGGAGGACACCTGCTCATCCCATGGCAACCAGGAAACAGGGCCAGTAGGGAAGAGCTGAGGACAAGAATGCACCTTTCCAGTTCATTCCTCAAGGTGATAAACTGCCAGCCAGGCCTGATGTTACATTCAGCTACTGAACTCATTAGCAGCCCCATGATCCAGCCACCTTCCTAACACAACTGACTTTGGACTTTGGGGGGGCACTTTAGATCAAAACCATAACAACCTGTTTGATTGATTTGTCACTGCTTCTCAGCACTGCCTTTGTGTAGTCTTAGGGAGAAAGTTGGCCATCCATTTAGTTAAAAGTGGAATAATTGGCAGTTGTGGTAGAAATCTTAAAAATTAGTGTAGCTAGGTGAAACTTCTCTTCTGATCATCAAGATGAAAAAACAGAAGTTGAGATCCAAGGTAATGAGATTCTCTATAGGTACAGTCAAGTTAATTTTCAGTGAGCTGATCAACATTCTCATCTCTTCTCATGATAATGATTAGCAGCCCTTCAGAAGGGGAGTTTCAGTGAGTGAGGCATACAGGTCACTGAGGTCTCTCATGTGAAACTAAATGGTGGCCTGGCATCTCTGGAACTCAGACGATGGCCAAACAGGTTTGGCTGCAGTCAGACAGTTTTAATGATTAAATGGAAATGGATGAAGTTGGTGAACAAATATAGTGGCTTCAAAGCTTCCAACTGTGGTTGGAGGCGAATCAAGGGAAATATTTTACCACCTGTCTTATCACTAAAGAGAATCTATTCTGATGTAGATGGTGCTGATTTCTGTCAACATGGTGTTTCCCTCCCAGTTAAGTCTCATTTGTATAAGAAGTAATACTGAATTGTATGCTTTAAAAAGATGTTTTCCATTTATTTGTATAAGGTTATTTGGAAAATTCCTAAATTATAGATGAGAACCTATTTATAAAAATCTGGAACTTGTATTTAGATTTGTTGGAGCGTGGTTAATATTATAAGAAATTATTAACTTGGGATGATTGTGAAATTTGTACCTCCCAGGTTGTGTTAAAATGCTAGCTAGTCTCCAGACGCTGAGTGAGAAACCTTAATCATGTCTGATTTTTATAGCCATGGCTATATATATGCAAATAAAAATGATAAATTTTAGTTTTCAGCTTTTCAGAAACTCTGAAATTGAGTTACTATTTTTAAAATAGATATAGTAGGTCACAGTGGTCATGCCATGAAGAATTGCACGGAAGGAAAAATATATGTGTAGAATTATTGGAAGATTTGCTGGGCCATAAATCTTAGCATAAATTTGCAATTTGGTTAAGGGAATAAAGGGGAAAAGAATTTTGGTCAAAAATTTTACTTACAGAATATTGATACAGTTTTAATATAATTTTAACTCTTTTAAATGTCAGTTTTTGCAAAAAAGGAAAGCAATTTGATTGATAAGAGCACTTGTTGCATGTAGGGAAGAACCTTGAGTGTTTTTCAGATCTCTTTTTTGATGTTTGTACATTTTTTAACAGCAGTTAAAATATTGTAATTATATGAATATTGTTTGCTACAAAATCAAGTAGGGTACGTGGAGCGATTAAGAAGAAAATAGTCTTAAATTACTAAATGTATAGGTAAGAAAAGAATGTTTCAGGCAAAAGATAATTTTCTTAGGTCTGTTTCTTCTTAGTTATATTGGGTGTCTATTTAAGAAAATTCACATTTATTTTTCTTGTTTTGTTGCTGTTTCTTTTTTTTAGTGAAACACCTTCTTGAATAATTTCTTCATGGAAGGTGTGTGGTAAGCAGAATAATGGTCATTACAAAGGTGTCCCTGTCCTCATTCCTGGAAGCTGTGAATGCTATCTTGCACAGTGAAAAGCACTTCGTAGGTGTGACTGAGTGTCTTGAGATGATGAAATTATCTTGGGAAATTATTTTTATCCTAAGGATTTGCCTTACTATCCTTTTTTTAAAAAAATAATTTTATTGGTACCCTTTCGATATACATAATGATTACATTCATCATAGGAACTTGGACCTGTATGGAATATATCTTGATTCTTCCTTTCTTCTCCATTCCCCACCCTTCTCTTCCCCTCCTTATTTACAAAAGCTCTGTTTCCATTTTCTTCCTTCTATTCTCTTTCTTTCCTTTTCCCTTCCTTTCCTCTCCCCTCCCCACTCCCTTATTCCCCTTCCTATCTGAGTATTTTCTTCCTACTTCCCAGTAGCTGTCCTTTAAGATTCTTATTTTACCTTCTATTTTTGTTGGGTTGACATATTTTTCCTTTTTGTTACTTTAAAGATGTTCCATTCTTTCCTCGCTTATATTATTTGTGATGAGAAATTGACCCTCATCATTTTTTAAACAACATGAATTTTTTTCTCTGGGCGTTCTCAAGATTGTCTTTCACATCAGTTTTGAAGCAATTTCATGATAATGTATGCTAGTTTCTTATACTTGAAGTTCATTGAGCTTGGGTTTGTGGGTTTATAATTTCATTAAATTTAGGAATTTTTTAACCATTCAGATGTCTGTTCTGTTCTTACCTCTTTTGGGAACTCCAATTACATGTCCATTTCACTGGTTAGTTGTTCCACAGCTCACTGTTCTTCTAAATCATTTTTTCTCCCAGTTTTTTAAACAAATTGTTTAATTTTGTTTTCCATTGCTGTGAATTTAAATTCAATAATTCCCCCCTTGCAGTCTAATGTACCATTAATATTCAGTAGTGTTTTTTTTCACCCCAAACTTTGCAGTTTTCATCTTCAGAAATTCATTTGGGATCTTTTGAATATCTTAAGTATTTCAAAATTTCCTCTAGGCTTTTGAACACTGAGTACATGTTTTTAAATGTTCTTGTTTGCTTATTTTACCATGTGATGATACTGCATTGCTTTTGGTTAATTGACTTTTCTCCTCATAGACTGTACTTTCCTACTTTTTTACATGCTAGGAAATTTTTCCTTAGGTGCTGAACATTGTGAATTTCACCTTGTTGGGTCCAGAATAGTTTTGTACTCTTGAGCTTTGTTTTGGGAAGGTTTAAGTCACTTGACCTTCTCATGTCTTGCTTTTAAGCTTTCCTAAACAGAAGGAGAGCTGCTCTGGTCCTATTAATTAGGAGGTTTTCTACTGATCAATGAGAACAAGAGGAGCTATTCCCAACCTGTGTTCTCTGTGGGGTATTTCCTCTAAACTGTCTGAATAATTCTAGGACATGTATGGGTTGATGAGTACTCCCGAAGACTGAGGAGGAAGCCCCACACATCTCCAGAGTTATTTGTAGTTTTCATTTTGCTGGTGTTCTGCCCTGAAAACCCTAGGCATCTATCTGGATCTTTTTGGACTCCCAGATCCATCTCTTCAGTTCTCAAAGTGTACCACACTCTGGCCACGGGTCTTGGGCTGCCATCTGGGAATTTTCTGTAGGTAGCAGGCTGGTTCCCTTGTGGGGTTACCTTGTTTTCTGGCACTCAGCAATAACTCTCCTTTGTTGCTCTAAACTATTGTGTAAGATTTGTTGAACATTTTAACATTGACTTAAATGTGAGGGTAAATGTGGTGCCAGGTTTTTCATTTTGGCCTTGAGAGGACATCTCTTGCCTGAGACATGTTAATCATATCCCAGAAACATTCTTAGTGTATTAGTCTATATATTTAAATTAAAGTACTAGTCCCTCTGGCTGGTAGCTTACAAATAGTATAAATCTATTTCCCGCAGCACTTCAAGCTGGAAGTCTGAAATCAGAGTGCTGGCAGTGACAGTGCCTGTGAGGGCCTGTTGTTTGTAGATGGCATCTTCTCACTGTGCCTTCACACGAGGCAAGGGGAAAGGCAGCTCCTGAGCCTGTTTCCCCCTAAGGAGGGCACTAATCCCATCCATGAGGGCATTGCTGTCACGATCTAAACACCTGGCAAAGACCCACCTTACCCCATTCTCTGGGGAGTTAGGCTTCAGCAAGTAAATTTTGGAGTGACACAAACGGCCATAGCAATTAGGATTGCCTTTTTGTTGTTAACTTTGTAATATGTGTTGCTTCATAAAAACATTCTCATATTTATTCATCTCCTTGAGACTTGAAAAATAATATCTTTTTATATATATGTTTAGGAGATTTATGGAGACCAACGAAAGTCTAAAAAATACAATAAAATTTTCAAAGTTTTGGCATAATACTGAAATATACTACACTTCAAGTTTTGAACAGCTTACCAAACTGAAAGATGACAGTGTACTTGCTCACTTTTGTTTGTGTATTTAAACTAAAATATCAAAATTTAATTTTGAAATACAATCGTTGTATAGGTTGTATCTATTTTCTTGAATACATGACATTTTAAATTCAGAAACAATGGAGGGTTTTAAAGTTTTCTTTGGTGTCTCTTAGTAACAGCACACAAATAATTTTCTTTGCATTGCATTTTTATAAGTGATAAAGTTTTTGATGATGTGAAGTTATTGAAATTTATTGAAAAATGTTGCTAGAACTTTTTTCTGATATTTCCCCTAAGAAATAGTTTGCCTATTTGAGTACCCAAAGGCTTGTATTTTAAGTGTCAGTAGAATTCTACACCACATTTTATTATGTTCAGCTCTTTCTTTTGGTTTTTGGGTAAATAGGAAAAACAAGTTTTGTGCTATTGTGTTGACTATCTGATTAAAATTTGAGGAGAGTAAAAGCTGAAAAAATATTTTATGCTCATTTTAAATAAAAATCTTCTTAACTTTTTTTTTACATAAAAATCCAACTTTATTGAACATAGGAATAGATGGATTTTCAAATTAATTATTTTTACTTTATGGTTATTAGTTTTGAAGCTCTCTGATCCATGGTAGAATTTACTAACTGGTACTATACCAAGATGCTTGTGTATTACTTCAATTCTATATTCATTAACAAATATATTTAATAGCAAACAGGGAGGCTGATCTTTTGCTAAAGAGTAGGAGACCAAGAGATGGAGCGATGAAGATAAGATGGGAAGGGGAAATGGATGAAGACAAATGAGTTATGTACATGGACCTGCTTCCCATACAAATGCAACCATTATGTGCTGCAAACATGTAATAATATAAAATCTTTTTGAACTAAAAGAAAATAAAACCTAAACTATCTGTTAAAAAAAAAACAAAAAAACAAATATATTTAAATCTAGATACAAACATTTGTGATTGGATTAGTGCGTGGTAATCCCTGCTAATTGCACTGCTCAAGCTGGCAATAAGGGATCATCTGCTATACAGCAAATTTGAAGCACAAATTTGAATTTTATACAAAAATTCAGTTTTATTCTTACATTAGTGGGAGCTGACATCTGTAACTTAAGCAAATGCTTTTGTTTTACACCTCCTAGCTGAACAAAAATATACATAATGTATTGTTTTCATTAGGCAAGACCTGCTTTTTATATTTCGATGAGAATGCCATGTACAAAATGGCATTTCATGAACAAAATGACCAGAGTACAAACCATCTTTGGGAGGAAGTATTTAATATACATATCTTATTTAAATAAATCCTCCAGTAACAAATGGAGAATTCACTGCCTTTACTTTGAAGGCTTTGTAGTTATCTGTCAAATTTCTGTGTGCTGCTCACCAACATTCCCTTATTGGAAATATCAGTATTTCCGTATCATAGTTCTCAAAAGGACTTGCAAGTCTCAAAATTCTGTGTCCCCTTTGGCTTGCTTCTCTCTTGATTCTACCCAGGCTTTATTCATGGTTTGGTTCATGTCATCATCGTCCCCATCTTCATGAATTTTCTTTAGCACATTTGTTAACCCCTCACTAGGATCCATCTCAGCATTGTAGGAGGGCTTTTCTTTTTTTTTTTGCACTCCTTCTCAGTCTGACTTAAGTACTCCCACCGAGTGTTACCTGCTTGCTTTCTACACAAGGTAAGAATTGTATCAGTCTTAATTTTTTTTTTTTGAACTGCCTTCCACTGAGATGGGTTTCAAGAGATTGTTCACAATCATAGAGTAACTCTTCCCCTTTAAATTCTTTACCAAAAGATCAAATGACCTCTCCATGAAATACCCCTGCCCATTCTCCGCGGGAACGTGGTGAACTCCAGTTAAGGCAGTGTAGATTTTCACAAACTTACCTGACTGACCCCATCCATAGTTACTGATTCTCACTGTATGTGCCCTGTTGTGATGGGAGCGAGCATAGCAGGCAGTTTTTCATTGTCAAGAAGCTCTGGTTTCTTTTGTGATTTTTGCTGCATCTTTTTCTTTATTTCTGTTTCAATTTTGGATTTTTCAGCTGTCAGGGCATCACGCACTCTCTTCCTCGCGGTCTTTTCCAGCAACGCCTTTACCTCTTCTAGATCATTCTGAAGCTCCTCCAAAGCTGAAGCTATGGTCGCGCAGTGTTCGAGGAAGGCCTGGGCTGCAGCGCGCACGCGAGGACAGGAACCGCGGGACCCAGCGTGCTCCCCGCGGGTGAGGACTTCACCAGCGCGCTGCTGTGCACTGCGCGTGCGTCCCACCTGTGCGCGCCTGCGGCCTGGAACCTTCTGACTATGTTTATGTTGTATCCTTAAGTACAGTATGATAAATTCAAGTCGTTTATAATCCTTTTTCCTATCTCCTTGTGGACTTCTGAAAATTCGTGGTTTTGAAGCAGTCTTTAACAAAATGCTTTGCTGTGAGTTACTGTGTTTATTTGTTGTGGCTTTAAATCAAGACCATACATGAGAAAATGGTTTTGGGCTTCTGGAGTGAGGCCTGGAGTGCCGAGCTCAGTATCTGAACTGGGGAGGTACTGTCCTGCTGTCCTTGCCTTTGTAGGCAGCAGGCAGTTTACCTTGATCAAATTCGAAAGGACCAGCAGTGTACTGCATGTGCACTCTCCCATTTTATAGATGAGGAAGTGGAGGCTCAGCAAGGTCGCAGCAAGTCACTGAGGACTACGCAGACTTTTGGGACCCCATGATAGTCATGAGATTGTTGTTTCCTACCGTTTTCCCTTGGATATCAACAGGGACAACTACTGGCTCTTCTTGGTGACTTTGATTGTCACGGAGGTCATTATCTCCTCTTTCAGGGGGAGCACTGGCCTGTCAACCATAGTCCTGAACTGGTTGGGCTGTAGGAAGATTCTAGCACTTTGTAAAAGACCATTTTATATGACTTTAGCTAAAGTAGCTGTGAATAGTTCTGGTAGTTTAAGAAAAAAAAATCTATGAATTTATGTATTTGAGTAGTTTAAGAAAAATCTATGAAACTATGTATTTTTAGTAATCTATTATTTTAAAAATAATTTAAGAATATGTATGAAATGGAATATTTTTGCGCATGATTTTGCCCTTGTTTTACATGGTATTGGTATAAAAGGGGAGTAAGAAAGGAATTACTCAGGAATCTGAGTACTGGCCCTTCTGATATCTTCTTCTGTTTTTGACCCTTATCTGACTTATGTGTAATTTGTGCTTCAACTACCTAGCTATCAGAGAAACTTACTGTAAGCTGTATTTTCCAGTACTTTTGATATTCACTGATTCACCTCTGGTGTATACTGTGAATATTCTGTTTATGTCAGTGAATTAGAAGGTATTAAAATTTGTTAATTGATAGATACACATTTCATGTTTCAATTGGTCCTTGTGCTTTGTGGGTGACATTTAATTCAGCAGGCACATGTGAAGGGCTTATGTGAAATCACTTATTAGACATTTATATTGTATCTGTCCTGTCCATGTGCCTGGGAACACTGAATAATACAGACGTAGGCCCTTACCTCTCCAGACTTGTGGGCAAGGATTGCAGGAGTTTTGGAACTTTGAACAAATGCTGAGCAGAGCCTCTTTCATCCCTGGGGTGAGTCAAGTAGGTCAGAATGCTGTGCTTCTGGGCAGCCTGTCCCCAGGGATTTAGGAAAGAGGGTCTCTCATCCTTTGCAGCAACTGGATACTAATGTTGTACTTTCCACCCTCATGCCTATCCTGAAAAGACAGTAGTAAGTTGTGACAGGAAGGCAAACTACTTTACCTGTGAACCTTTGTCATACAAGTAGATTTTTCTTTGTTGTAGTCTGTAAAATTGATTAGTGTTCTAAAAGTCCCTGAGAAGTCTGTACTAGCTTTAATCTATGTTTAAAGAGACAGGTTGCAGATCAGGGATGGGCAAGGTTAACTATCCAGAGTAAACTTTGATTTCTTTTTCTTGCTGTTTTCTCTTTTTCTTTCTTTTTCCTATAAAACAAGAGGGATAAAAAAGGCATGAGTAAATATGCTGTTTAGTCTTATGATCTATGGATAGAGAAATAAGCATCTATGAATGAAATTTCAGTGAGCAAAAACAGGACATTCATTTTTCTTTCATCTTCTGGGGAGTGAATGCACTAGTTCTTAGCTTATTTGTGTTACTTTCTTTGCTTTGTTGTTTTGGTGGCACAGAGCTACCCCTCAACTTTGGACTGTGCGTATTAATTGATTTTGTGATTTATATAATGGAATTATAAAATGCTGTATGTGTATGAATGTGTGCTTAAATCCTGATTATAGCTATTTAAAATGCATTTTTATTTCTTTTATAAACGGTCAATGAGTAGTATACTAATTCCAGTGCATCCATTCCCCTGAAGTGGAGAGTGGGTCAGTTAACAATCAGAATGTTGTTTGTAATAGTATAGAACAATTCCCGAATCAAAAATAAAATAAGCACAGTTAATAAATTAATGTGGTCATATAGTAAAAAGGGATAGCGTAATTTAATTGAATAGTCCCAGGGAACTGGTCTATACTTTTGACTACCATATCATTAAAAATTCTAGCATATAGTCTAATTGCAGATACAATGAGTGTTCATTATAGAAAAAGTTAAAAGAAAGAGCAAGAAAAAAACGTAGCTCTGGTTTAGCTATTCAGCAATACTAAAGTGACAGTCAGTATTAACTATTGGTTTTAGATCTATAATCTTCTTTTTCTGTGATATCTATCTGTCATACATGAAAGCTACTCTTTGACAAATGACAGTCATATTGGACATAATGTAAAACATTTAAAATTTTTATTATAAGTACTTTTAAAATTATACACTTCTTTTGCTTTCTTGAATACACTTTCATAGTGTCTTAAGATCAGTATTGTGGACATTTACATCTGTACCACAGTTGCCTACCATTTTGTTTTTCTCTTCTGATGTTAATCTGTTTCCTGACGTTAGGACCCCAGCCTCTCCTCCATTCTTCTGTTTTGTGGCTCACTTGTACTGTGATCTGATTTAGCATATAACTATGCTTTTTAGGAATTTTGTAGTCAGTAAGAATTACAGAGAGACTTATTTAATGAATAAAGAGCATAGATTTTGGAGGGATTTGTGGTTAATCATATCAGTCACTTTATGTAAGCCAGGAAAACTGTCCCATCCTCCCCAGATAGCCATGTCTAATGTGAGCATGTTATCTTACATGCTACAGTAGTCTTTCATTTCTATAATAAAATACATGAGCCTGAGTGATATATAAAGTAAAGAGGTTTTATACTAGTTTATATAAACTAGATTATATACTAGTTTTGAAATTTCAAGAGCGTTATACCAGCTCTGGTTAGGGCCCCCATGTCTGCATCACATGATGGTGGATTATGTGCAAGGAGAGATCATACATAAAGACTAGAAGGCAGACAGTAGAGAGGGACTAGGCTTGCTCTTTTATAGCTTCCTGACTGTCTCAGGAAATAATTAATGTTCCAGTAGAACTGTTAATCTTTTCCAAGGGTGGTACTTCCACTAGGCTCCCATTTTTTTTTGTTTCATTTTCCTTCTTTTTTAATTGACAGAAATTTGTAAAGCATGTTGTTTTGAAATATATATAATCATAGAATGGCTAAGTTAACCTATATATTACCTTACATATGTATCCTTTATTTATAGTGAGAATATTTAAAAATCTATTAGCAATTTTCAAGTATATAGCATATGGCTATTAACTGTACTCAATACTTTTCTATTTTTTTATTAACTCATTAATTGTAACTGTTGGTGGGATTCACCTTGTGATATTTGCATACAGGTATTTAGGCTTTATCTCTTACATGTTTCATCACCTCTCACATCACCACAAATTTTCCAGTTTCTGACATGAACCCTTGGGGGAACAACTCAAACCATAGCATATGGTGAAGGGCGGGCTTGGCAATTGTAATTAAATTAAGATTCTAGAGGTGGAGAAATTGTCTGGTGTGTCCAGCATAATGACCAGAGTCCTTATAAGAAGACAAGGGTTGAGAGGATAGAAACAGAGATTAGAATGATAATTTTTATTTTATTCTATTTTATTTTATTTTAAAGAGGATAAAACCAAGGAAAATAAAACAGAATAAAACCAATCAAAACAGACCAGTGTAAGGATATAGGACTTAAAAACAATATGAAATCAACAATAGTTACTATAATGCCTTTTGTTGTCTTCAAAATGGCTGCAGATACATTCAGACATAGTAAAAATCAAACAGAACAGAACAGAATAGGAACAATAAAAACAAAACAATGGACACAATAAAAGACTTCAAAACAAGACAGTAGTAAATCCAAAATGGCTACCATAATATATCTTGATATCTTTGAAATAGCTGTTCATGTCATCAGATATAACAGAATCAAACAAAACAAAACAAAACCCAACCCAACAAAACAATGAAAATGATATAGGACTTCAAAACAAGACAATAGGGGATCACCAATGGCTATCATCCTCAGAAGGAGACCCCTCCTAGATGCCACACTGTGTACTGCTATCTTCTGAACAGATGATCAGACCACTGGCCCTAGACCTGCAAGGTTAGTGAAACACCAGAGCACCACAGGCATTCAATTGCATTTCACCTCGATAGCTATCATTACAGCCTGTGTTTCTCCATATCAGCCAGTCACTTGTGGGGAGGTGAGGGTGGGATTGGTTCTTCTTGTTTGCCAGCCTGTGCTCCAGAAGGGGCTAGGGTCTGGCTGTCCCCCTGCTGGCAGTGGCCCATGCACGCTGCTCATAAGCAGAGAGGGCTTGCTTCTTGGTGAGTCCTTGTTCTTTACACCCACAGGCTGTGAATGGCACTGACTCACAGGGAAAGGATTGGGTCTGGCTGTCCCCCGTGCTGGTGGTGGCCCGTGCATGGTGCTGGTTCAAAGTGGAGGGGGGAGGAACTTGCTTCTTGGTGAGTCCTTGCTCTCTCTCCACACAATCTACAAATCTAGAATGATAATTTTGAAGGTGGTGGAACAGGCCATGAGCTGATGAATACAGATGACCTTTAGTAACAGAAAAAGACAATGCCATGGTTTTCCTTGAGGGTTTACTGATGAAATATAGCCCTGTCGACAGCTTGATTTAGGGGTCTCTGGACTAGTGGTGGCAAACCTATGACACAGGTGCTTCTGAGGGCTGTTTGTTATCATTAGAAGATGTAAAAGGCTCTCCCTCATTGCTCCAGACCGTGAGGCGTTTAAGATTTCTGACCTGCACAACAACCAGATAATAAATTTGTATTAAATCACTAAGTTTGTGGTAATTTGTTACAGCAGTAATAGGAAACCAATATGTCCCTAGTGGCTCAACTGTGTTCTTTATGTTTCTAAATCCAATACAGAATACAGAGCCTGCTAACATAACAAAGTATGAACTAGTAAATACTGACTTGAATGCCTGACTTTTAAAACTTACTATATTGGGGTTGTATCATCACTGGTAAGACTGCTATTTCAGGGTAATGGGTTAAAAATAAAGCCTTTCTCTTAGATTTAGAGGGATCAATGACAGATATCTGTTGGTTAATTAAAACTAAGGGATTTAATTTTCCCATTTAATTAAACATTATTTATGTATTTTAGGATACTCTTGTAGCACCAAAAGTGAAACACTTTTTGAAATGGAAAAACTAATCTTAATCCTGACTTTTCTCAAGTGTTACCAGTAAGTGGCTAGTGGCTTTGAGAATGGAACTTACTTTCTCATAGGGTTCTGGGACATAATCATTATTAATAGCTTTTGATGGAAAAGTGACTCCTTTTTCATTCTCCTTGAATATTCTAAGCAGAAAGTTCAGCGTCTGCAGTCACCCTCCATGCCTATGGGATTCTGGCTGCTGTAGAAAGCGATTAGCTGTGGATGGTGTCATCTTGGCCTGACTTCTCTTCCTGACAGTAATGGATTGTGTCGGCTGTCCTGGTAGACCAGTAACCCTTTCTTAGTGATGTATTTATCAGAGGGCCCCTTGCTTGGAACCCATGCATATTCTTCTTTTTACTCAAGAGGCTTTCACCATTTTTCTTACCTGGCATTTGAATCCACAGTTGATAAGATGTTTCTTTCCTAGAAGCTTGGGGAGGGAACACATGAGCCATTTACTCAGACATTAGCAGTGTGAAACACAGTTGAAAACCTGAAGGGAAAACTCTAAGGACAACACATTGTGAGCAGTGAGGGGATCAGGAAAAGGGCCTGAGCAGCCGCTGATCCCTCTGGAGGCCTTAGCATTGTATTAATGTGAGTGATTGTAGCCTGAATAGAAACATATCTCTTGTCGTTCATAAAGGATGGGGGAAATGTCTTAACATGTTTATAGGAAACTTTTTATGCTTGCCAATTAATTTAAACATTGTTATTGCTTTGCTTAAGGGTATAAATTTTAGTTTTCTGTGAGGTTCCAGTCCCCAAAACTGAGGTTTCAGTACATATCATTCATTATTATATCATTCACTGACCTTCAGTGTAAGCCCTGAAAAATTACTTGAACTCTTTTCTTTAACAGGCTTAGGTAGAGAAAGAAGATACAATGATTTGTTATCTCTTGGAAACGTGTGTATGTGTGCTTGCACATGTGTGTATGTAGCTTGCTTATTGACTTTTTGGCTTTGATGTTTTAATGCTTGATTCCTTTTTCTGGGCTGTTACTGAATGCTGTGACTAGAGTTTCATAGCTCGCTGAGACATACCATAACCACTTGCAGTTTGAAATTGACTCAAATCCAGGTAAGCCCACTACTTGTGATAGCATTTTGAAAGTTCCTGTGTCTGTGGGAGCCCTGATGAGTTGTGCTCTGTGCGGTGCATGCTGTGCCCAGGGAACACAGCGCCCGTCCCATCCTTACATGAGCTTTTCAAGGCCCTTCTGCAGAGGGTCCTGCAAACACAGAGGATTCGCAGTGGGAAAGGGCATAATTTATTTGAAGAACACTGAGACATGGATGATGTGATCAAAATGCTCAGGACAGAGTAGGTAGGAAATACAGATGGAGGGTCTTCTCTCCTCTAGTACAAAATGTATAGTCAGTGACATTCTATTCAAATGAGTTTCTGGCCCTCTGAGTATGTGTGATTTACTTCATGTGTCCACCTTGTTTTTTTATCTCTATGATCATCGAGGCTATTTCCAGGCGAGCCCTTCTGCGGACTAGATCAGAAGATACTGAAGCCTTGAGTTTAGCACCTGCAATGAACTGTTCTTCCTAGGTCATACTTCCCTTTCCATATTCTCCTCAGTACCTCTGCTGACCAGCTCTGGAACTTTCATGAAATCAGACCCAACTGGCACAGATGTGAAGGCGAGCTCCAGGATCTTGATAGGAAGGGACTGTCTTGGGAGTACCCTTAAATAACCACATTTGGTTTGCTGCTTTCTTGAGCGTGCCACATCCTAAACTCTGGTCAGATTGGTTCCATGGCCTTTGAAAGCTAATTTGTTTTATGCAGCACTTATTTTAATACTCCAGTAGGTTGTCTCTTCACCTCAAAGATTAAGCAGAGTACTCCTCTGGCAAGCGTGGAAGGAAAGGAAGAGGAGTTGCTGGCCAGCAAAAACAGAGCAGAAGAGAAACTTGTGCACAGACATTCACATCAGCACACCACGTCTACTCCGTGGAGGTTTCTCAATCCCAGAGATCCAGCCAGGGTTTTCGGTAAGGGTTGAAGGACTGGTCTTTGTGTTAGATGTTTGTCTTGGACTCCTTCACACTTTTTCCTACTCCCTGTTCTCTATTGCCTGCTCTGCTTTCCTAGCTCAGATCATCAAAAGAGGAAAGGTAAGAACCTTATCTGGGGAGTCACATTTGTAAAAATTATGTGAAAATACCAAGACCTTTATAGGGAGAGGGGAGTGTCTCCCCAAAGCTGCTGGACTGTTGGTTTTCATGTTGTGGTTTGGAAGCGGGGAAGCATGGTGACTGCTCAGGCTTTGCCTCCTGCAGCTCGTGTGTTCCTCAGGAAAGACATTTGTAAAAAGACACATCAGGGTACTCCACTTCTCAGGTTTGCTTGAGAATTCGCAGTTTAGGGTCTTTTCCTTTTCCCTCTACCACATAGCAAAGGTAGGAACAGCTAGTGAACCTGCGTAGGTTTGGTGAAAGTGTGGGGCAAATGCTATTTGTGTGTGCTTTAAAGATACATTGAAAGGGGAAAAAAAGCTTTTCAAATTCAGCAACTTATGTATAGAATACAGATTATACGTGCAATAATTTTATCTTGGATCTGGTGTGACTCAACATTCTTTACACAGTTTCCTGGAACTTCTCCAGTCTCAAACCCTTTAATTAGAGAGTGCTGCATTCTTCTTCCTCTTTCACGTCCCCTCACCACAAGGAACATGTGTACATGTCATAATATTTAAACATCTTGAGGGCTCTGCACTACAATTTGGATGGAATGTCAGGAATGTTTTTTGGGGAAATATTTATTTTATGAGTATCCTTCAAACCTATAGCTTTGGGAACTGTAACTTAAGATGGTTGCTTAATCAGCTGCAGTAAGCAGTAAATAGGAAAATGTGACTGCCCAGTTAAAAAGCAATAATAAGTGAACATGTATTTCTTAATTCTGGTGAGTTCAACACACTTCATTGGAAAATTTATTTGAAAGCAGCAGACACAGTCTCCAGTCCTAAAGTCAGGAGTATAGGAATTATCTTTGTCTGAAGTTATCTTCAGTTGTTGCCTCAAAACTTTGAAATACATGCTGTAGAATGATGCCCGCATGTGTTTTTCCTGGCTTACTGCTCTTGTAAGTTTGGCCCTGTAAGTAGACATCAAGGTCCTTCAGGTTGGCCAAGCCTCATGATGAACTCTTTGAGCGTGATAGGCTGGAGGCGACAGCAGGCGCGGCCAAGATGACTGGATTCTGGTGTTGAAACAGGATGAAGTGGAGCTATTCAGAACAGATGCTGACTTACTTGTTTCAATTGATCCCATCTTTGCAGGCTGCTTTTCAACTTTAGAACCGCTTCTTACTTTGGCTTTGTATGTTTATCTTTCCCTTAACTTTCTAGCCATAATATATTTGAGTCAGCAGGGTTTAGAATTTGTGCCTAATTTGTGCAAATACAGTTTGTAAACTTAAAGGTTAGGGAAGTTATGTGCCAGTAGGAAATTTAACTTAAACCAGAACTTTGTATTTTCCAGACCTGCACCCATTTGACCTGGAATCATGAAGGCAATTGCTAATTTAGCATCCACACAATTTAAACAGAAACAAATGGATAGCAAGTGCAGTTTCGAGTCTACCAGATGCTTTTACTTTGTGTGAAACAGAGACTTTTAGTCACCTGTGTTTGTGAAATGTTTCATGACACCATTTCTGTTTTGGGTTTGTAACAGTTCTGCTGTCATCCTTAGGATTGACTCAGGGGCAGTCCATCCTCAGCTCTTTTAAAAAAT
>RJWT010018662.1:0-18744 GCA_004365215.1 Cuniculus paca
AGCCTCGGGCTGCCTGGGGCTGGGACCTGGGGGACACGTGCTTGGCAGCTGGGCCTCAGTGGATGCGAGCAGGCCAAGAACCAGGGCAAGCACTCCGAAGACTGCTAGCAGACTTCTCGGCACACCTGCACACCGGTAGGTGGGTGGGCGGGTAGGGTAGTGGGTTCCACCAGCAGACAGAGGGCCCAGTCTAACTTCCAGGGGAGCTTTTCATGGCATCTAAATATCTCATCCAGACTTAGCAACAAGCCCAACCCAGCGCCTGGAAAACCATCAAGTTCTTTCTGTTTATGTTTCAAGATTTGCTCCTGGAGGCATTCTGTAGTTTAATGGACCAGGCAATCTGATGAAAGAGTCAAATGTGTTTATATAGTACTTCCATGGTAGAAATGTGGGTATACTTGGCTTTCTTTTGAGACTTTCTGAAGGTATCTAAGCAAAAAATACACACACACACACACACACACACACACACACACACATATAAAATTTTTAAGAAAATAAGTCAAATTGACTTTCTTGTGTTTTGCACATTTTCCTCAGCAGGAATCCTGCCTCAAATCAATACAAAATGCCATCACTCCAACATGCTGGAAAGCACAGTTGAAAGCAGTTATGATGGAACAGTTAAACACTTTGCAAATATCCAGACACACAGCCAATGGAATGTTGTCCCTGTTACATAACTCTATGGTCTTCATAGCCTGATACCTTTGTGGCCATCTGCTTTTCTACATTTTCTGCTTTGCTTTGAATTTAGACTTGGAAAAACAGCTACTGAAGTTATCAGTTTGCCTGTTGTCTAAGGACTGAATGTGAGGGAAGGGATTCTCTGAGTGAGACACAAGAACAGAAACGCTGTCCCTTGAGGAGCTAATGGGATCTTCCAGGATGTCAGTGTCTCTTTTTCTCTCTGTCCCTTCCTTCTTCATTCTGATGCTCTCCTTTGTTCTCACTCTTTATGAACATATTAAAAACCTTGAGAGACTAAGACATGAGGATCGCAAGTTTGAGGCCATCCTGAGTAAATTAGTGAGAGATTTTTTGTCTCAAAATAGTTTTAAAAGGACTGGAGATGCAGCTCAGTGACAGGGACCCTGCCTAGCATGTGTGAGACTCTAAATTCAATTCCCACTATAGCAACAACAATAGCAGCAACAAAAATCTTGGATTTCATAATTACTTTCAAGGCCATTTGCCCCAATCTGTGAGGACAGAGGCACCTGGAGACAGAGATATGCAGCCTCTGTCACCATGGGTGTGTGCTGCTGTGTCTGGATGTGCCCCTTAGTGAGGCAACCATGTTCAATTTTGTGCCCAACAGATACTTTAAAAGAGCCAGCACTATAAAATGCTGGTGTAGAGGGGAAAAATAAATAATTCAAAGAAGATCTGATAGAGTATGATGTGCTGTCACTCATGAGAATGTGCAGTCTACTTGACACTTTCCATTTTTATCAAGACTCACTGTGCCACTTGCGTTTGGCTGGACAATGGCTACATTTGAAGCCCTGTGCATTTACCTGTGTGTGCAGGAGGGTCATGGTGCACGTGAGGAAAGAGGCAGGATGTGTATGAAATCACTGCAGGTCTGCTTGCCCTGGACCTTTCATAATGAGCAGATATTTCTGTCATTTGAGACCAACTATTTTTCCAATAATGATGCTCTCTCAGGAACAAAGAACAAGGGGCTTCAGGACCATGAGGGTTAATCTTATCACTCCTTTCAAAGAAAGTCTTATGAAATTTTTTATTTTCTTCTTCTTTAAGCCTTGTACCTTCTGTCTGATGAGATATGCTCTGCCTGAGGGGGGTTGGTGAGCTGATGAAGGGCAGGGATGCACGTCACGGCCATGGCATGGCCTCTGGCATTTCTTTTATGACAATATCCTTCCAGCAATCTGAGCTGGCATGGTGCGAAAGCATGGTTTCAAATTCTGCCCTTGAAACATGGATTAAGCAATGTTGCTAATACGTATTTGTCCCTGCGCTGTCAAACATTTCACTGATTCTAGAATCTGCAGACAGCTTAATAGCCAGGTCCTCTGTCAATGTTACTGCAGCTATGTCTCCCTTGCTTTAAGATGCCGTTTAGATTTATTGGAGCAATAGGGGTAGAATGATACCTAGTTAAGAACAGCACCTGGTTATGTATATATCATCACCACTCACTGACATCCATAGTGTCCATTTGAAATGGACGGAATTATTCTCCAACATCCTCAGCCTTGGTGTGGGAGGTGGCAGTAACTGGCATCTGCCCAGTCCCTCAGCATATTGAGGGTGCAGAGCTGAAGGGGCATGAACTGGGCATCAACTGACACACAAGTTTGAGCCCATTACTGAAATTGATCTCTCTTTTCTTTCTTCTCTTTCTCTCTTTCTTTCTCTCTTTCTCTTTCTTTCTTTCTTTCTTTCTTTTTCTTTCTTTCTTTCTTTCTTTCTTTCTTTCTTTCTTTCTTTCTTTCTTTCTCTCTCTCTCTTTCTTTCTTTCTTTCTTTCTTTCTTTCTTTCTTTCTTTCTTTCTTTCTTTCTTTCTTTCTTTCTTTCCCTTCCTTCTTTCCTTCCTTCCTTCCTTCCTTCCTTCCTTCCTTCCTTTCTCTCTCTCTCTCTCTTCACTCTCTCTTTCTCTGTCTTTCTCTTTTTCTTTCTCTACAGGGGAAATGAACTTAAGGTTTTCACATTGAGCCACATCCCCACATCTTTATTTTTGAGACAGGATTTTGCTAAATTGTCCAGGCTGGGCTTGAGCTTGCAATCTTCCTGCCCCAGCTTGCCAGAGTGCTGAGAGTACAGACATGTATTACCCAGCATAAAGACACATTTAACCTCAAAATGAGCAATGACATTGGTTAGCATTAAATAAAATAAGAATCTGCAAGTCCATAATGATAGCAAATAAATAAACAAAGGTGAAGAAAAAGCTTTCTGGTAGAATGATTGCTAATTTAAAGAAGAATCATAAGTAAATGTTTAAATGATTAAGTGATTTTTTGAAGCAATCAGGATATTTTATCTTCAAGTATCTATAATTCTTTTATTAGTTAAAAAGAAACTAATGAAAAATAAATGATAATTTTAAAGTTGGAAATGTACTGGATATCATGTTAATCAAGTGATCCAAGTAATCCTATTAAAATAACATATTATTTGCCTCTGGTATATGCACTGCTGAGGGGAAACTAGATAGATAGCAGACTGATCAAAAAGGTATATGTAGAGATACACAATACAGATGGGTGTATGTATGTGTGTCTATAATGGTATCAATTGCTAAACCAGATGAAGAGTAAGTGGGAATTATTTGTACTAATTTAATAAAATATATGGAAGATCCTGCACATGGAAAATTAAGGAAAATTGAAGATCTAACTAGGTAGACATATATATCATGTTCATGAGTTGGAATACTATTGCAAAATTAATTTTTAAGTATATTTGGCTTCAAATGACAAAATTCCAGTCATTTGTTTTTGTTTTGTTGGTTTTTTGAGACAGGATCTTGTTCTCTAGTCCAGGCTGGCTTTGAACTCATTATGTAGCCAAAGCTGGCCTGGAACTCAAGGTTATTCTCCTGCCTCAGCCTTCCCAGTGAGGGGATTGCAGGCATGTGTTACCACACCCAGCAATCATTTGTTTCAAAAGAAAAAAAGATTTAAAGATCGATGAGAGATAGTCTAAAATACATACAGAAATGTAAGTTTTAAGAATAGTCACTTTTTGAAGAGTTAAGTCCTCTCCCTTTGTTTCTTGAGCAGAAACAAAAATGGCTCCATTATGGATGAAGTCTTATCAATAAACCAACAACAACTAGTTAAACAGTATATGATTCACACAAACATGAGCAAGTTTTTAAGAATAAAAAAGCAAATCCTCTCACCTGTAATTTAAGATTAACATGAACTGAAGAGCACTGTATATAAACTCGTCTTTTTAATAAATCAGTGGGTATCCATAAGGTGGAAAGCAAACCATCCTTACAGTACCCTATGGGCAAAAATCAATTACAAGTAGATCAATGATCTTAAAGTGAAAACTGAAGAAATACAGTTCTAGCAGACATGAAAGAATTTCTTCATGACTTTAGTGCAAAAAAAAAATTTAAGTAAAGCAGAAAAACCTATATCCATAAAAGAAAATATTATAAATTGTACTCATTAAAATTAAGAACTTCAGCTTATCAAATAGAAATAATATGAGATGAAAGCAGATATGGATATTTATATTTTGAAAGGGGCTCAGGTGTATAATTGATAGAAAAAGAATTCATATACAAATCAATAAGAGAAAGAAAACAATCCAGTCATATACTGGACAAAACACTTGAATAGAAGCTCAATCTGAATGGGAAAATGGACACAAAAAATGCATTCAACCACATTAGTCATCAGGAGAATGCAAATAAAAATCACAGTAACACTTTATAATCATCAGGCTAAAGTTAAAAGCCTGCTAATGTCAAATGTATCCACAAGTTTGCTGAAGAAAGGCAACCCTTATGTACTGCTGGTAGGAGTATGACTGTTCTCCTCTGTGTTTGTATAAATGAATGGATTTACATGACATAAGAATTGGCTGAAGGACAAGTGGTCGTAAGTTCCTTTTCCAGTTAAAAATAGTTACTCTTTCTTCAAAATACTAAATCTAGGTGACTCCTAAAAGAATAAGCAGATCTATAATCTCCTCATTTGTACTCACCAGTCATTCTGCATGGAGAAAGTTAAGACACATACATATGGTTCTCTGATTCTTTTTTCTGAGTATCTTGAATAGTGCATTGCAGCTATGTTTGCAGTTTTATCACATTTGAATTTTTATACCTTATTTTACTGTGATATTCATTTTATTATGTTTTTATTATGACTTATTCCATTAATTTACTGCAACTACGTTATACATGATTTTGATAGTCTCTTGTTTCTCCTCTCTTTTACTTTTTATCTCTGTATATAAATACACACACATCTTTCAAGTAATAATAAATGATTTGCAAACTGCCTAACACCCTATTTTCCATTTCAGTCTCATTAAAATCTCCGAAGTCTACTCTAGAGTTCAAGTTTTCTCAAAAATCAATGGCAGACATCACTTACTGTTGGGTTTTGCTGATCCATTCCTTGAGGAGCTAATTTGAACTTCTCCCAACTAAGGAATATGGTAAGTCATTACTCTGTGTCAATATTTGCTTTCAGTTCTTTTCCACTTGATGGAGTTCATGATATGTATAAAGCATTTTCTTGGCTCTTCAGGAGTGGATTACATATGTATTTAAAAGCGAAAAGGAAGTGAGTGTAAACTTTTCCAAGAAGGTTTCCTAAAATTAATGATCATTTTATTATTTTCTCAGTTAAAATTAACTCAGTCACTTGAAAAAAATACAACACTCATATTTAATGCAAAGTATTGAGATGTGAGAATGAAATATATCTGTATTTATAATTCATCATAACATTTTATATTCAATTTTCTCTTTGCCAAAATGCATCCATCATTGCATTTTAGAAAAATACAGGAATTGTTAATACTTCATGAATAAAAGTAGAGAAGGGCAGAATTCCCTTTAGTAGTAATTTCATTTCAACACAAGTTATATTTTCAATTTTTAGATGAAGGAATAAATCCCAAAGAAAAATGTAAATGTTTCCGCATATCCTCTTAATATATAAAATATATTAAGAAACAACTCCCTACACTTAGAAATATAGCTTGATAGCAACCTTTCACCTCTGAGCCCATCAACTTTAAGTCCTGACTGTAGGATGACAGCAGTTGACCACTGAAAGAATAACATTTCTGAGAGTTTATTTTACCCTTGAGTCATTTTTGCATGAAATCATAGTATCCCTCTTAGGACTGGCCTCAATGTATCTTTCTGTAAATTACTTACCATATATCAGTCTGAATTCAATAGATTTTAAAATATGAGTGCTTTTTATTGGCAAGAATTTACAGCATTTTTACAATAGAAAATAATGTTCTTCAGTAGAAAAACTTCAAAGAATTAAGAGTTAAGAGAGTACAATGAGGAACTGACCATTCCTTGCAAAATCTCTTATCAGTTTTTCTAGCTCTTTTATGTGCAACCCTCCAATTTTTCTACCAGAGACTGAAGTTATAAATGTAATTTTAATTCAAACTTGTATTAATCAAGTAATTGATAAACAATATCTTAAGGTTTCTTTTCCCTTGAACTACTTTCCCCTAATTGCCCTACTTTTTAAAAATAAATTGAAATCTTCATTTCGGTACTCTGAGTGCTCTTAGAGACTGATTTCATCTGGGTCATAATACTGGAGACCAGAGAACTGTGTTTTATGTTGGACCTATTCTACTTTAGTGGTTCTTAAATTTGGATCTCTTGAATATTAGATTCCTTCAGTAGCTAAGAAACAAAATGAGATCTGTACCTCTATCATTAACCATTATAAATTGCTTTTCTCTGAAAATCTGTATATACATTGAATAACTCTATTTTGAATCCTATTACTTTGTTTATAAAATTCAGATGCCTTTTTTGAAGGATTGAAAATTGAAAGTGGCCTCACCTTTCAAGGAAGCAGTGGCCTAAATCCTAAAACTGTGGCATACACAGAAACAAAATCAAAAGACAAGTTCAACAAAGAATCATTTAGTGCAAATGATTTCTCAATAAGTATAAATAATGATTCAGTTTGGAAATTAAAAAAAACATAGTAATGTGGTTCAGAGGAAAAGTTTCACTGTTGGAAAAAGATTGTCATGGAAAGTTCATACTGATGAGTAAAGTATGGTGCCTGGCTCTACTTGCCACTCTCCTACTACTCCTTTTGATATGACTTGGGGGATGAGGGCAAGTAGAAAACTTAAGAGATAAGGAAGGCTGATGACCTGAGCTTGAGAGAGAAATGAAGAAAGTTGGAATTCTCAGAATCAGATAGTGAAACAAAATTTCAGGTAAATATCATTTAAATATCTTCATTTTAGCAAAGGTTTTGGTCGGTGAATGGACTACAACTGTGAATAAAATGTGTGGCTATAAAAGATAATGCTAACTTTTTTTCATTTATAACTGGAAAACAGCACTGAATTTAGTGGAAAGGTACTAGTGTTAGCAAAATTTTTTTTTTAACAAGAATCTAATTGACAACCTTGCACTTAACCAGACAAGTGCTTAAACTGCTGAGCTAAATCCCCAACCCAGTTAGAAAAATCTTTAGCAAACCTCACCAACAAAGAGAGAGTTGATGACTAGAAGGATTAAATGACATGCCCAACTTTACATAGCTTGTCAATCATGGAGGATAACTGGAGTAAACATGCTTTGGAACTTTCACTCCCACAATACCCTGCCAAGTTGTGTATCTTTAAGTTTTTCATTAATTTACATTCATTCCAGTTATATACTGAGCAATTTCCTAGGTGCCAGGCATCATATTCAGTGCTGAAAGTACAAGAAACAGAAATATGTATTTTTTTTCAGAGATAATTTATTAAGGACACAATCTTTACATTCATGGAACATAAGGTTTTTGAGGAAAGCCAACATCAAATTATTATGTACAAAATTAATTACAACTATAACGAGGGTCAGAAAGGAGTAGACAGTGATATAAAAATGTTTGGAAACATCAGCTATTTATCTTGGGCTCCAGCTCTACTGCTCTGCACTAATTCCTCTCATTAGGTCATTAAAAATATATGTCCTTTCTCGTTTCTCTTGAACACTTGAATTTTTGACATTATTACTAACAGTTCCTTCCTTTTCGTAGTTTCTATTCTTTTGACACTACTTAAGTGGTATCCTCATCAACCTTCCAAATAGGGTGTTAACCAGGGTTTGGGGATGCGGACCAGGTTACAGACAGATTGTAGAATGGATTTGTCACTGCAAACCTTGGACAAGACAAGAGCTGAAACACAGCTTAAGGGAACCAAGGCTTCAGTGGAGTCAAAGGTTGATTCCAGAAATTTTTTACCCACAACACTTTGAAGAAGTCAGAATGAACAAAGCTAGCGTAAGGATAGACAATTTGGAGAGCATGAGTATGGGACACACAAATCCAGGTGAAATTTTCTAAGATTCTTTGATAAAGGTTTAAAAATGAATGTTTTCTCATAATAATTTTCTCACAATAATTCCTACAGTAAACTGGATTCAAAGTAAACAATTAAGACATACAATTCTCCTTACATAGACTGCTGTTAGATAAATGAAAAGACAATTTAATATTTAAAGTATTAAGTTTATACGTTTCACTTCACTCTATATCATACCGCCCTGCTGTCCTGCAGTCATTTCGCTTCAAGAAAGAAGAGAAAACTTTCTTTTCTTTGAAAGACAATGTCAAGAGAATGAAAAAATGAGCCACAGACTGGAAGAAAATACTTGTAAAAGATGTAGCTGATGAAGGACTATTATCCAAAATACACAAAAATTCTCAAAGTTCAACAATTAAAAATAAGTCAAAGACCTTAACTGTCACTTCACTACAGAAGATATAAAGATAAGTAAAATGAGAACATGAAAATATGTTCCATGTCATATGCACATTAAAACAACAATGAAATATGACTATACAGCTGTTAGAATGACTGAAATCAAGAGCACTGACAACACCAAGTGCTGGTAACAGTGTGGAGGAAAAAGAAGTCTTCATTCATTGCAAAACGATACACTCAGTTGTGAAGACAGGGTAGTGGGTTGTTACAACACCAAACATAGTCTTACCAGAAATCACACTTACTGGTATTTACTCAAAGGAGTTGAAAATTTATGCACACACAGACACCTGTACATAGCTATTTATAGAAACTTTATTAATAATTGCCAAAGCATGGAGGCAAAAATGGTGTCCCTCAGTGGGTGAATGGAGAAGAAAACTGTAGTACATCTGGGTAATGGAAAGTTTTTCCTTACTAAAAATATTTACTCTCAAGCCATAAAAAGACACAGAGGAAATTTAAAAGCTTGTTACTAAATGAAAGAAGTCGACCTGAAAAGATTGCATTCTGTATGATTACAGTTATATGACGTTCTGAAAAAGATAAAACTGTGGAGACAATAAAAATAAATGGGCTATATGGGATTAAAGAGATGAGGGAACTAATAGATAAACCAAGTAGGACAATAAGTAAACTCTATTCTATATGATGCTCTATTAGTGGTTATATGCCACTATATATTTGTACAAACTCATAAAATATGCAATAGTCTTCTAAATTATGAGCTTGGGTAATAATTATGTGTCAATATATATTCAGCTGTAACAACTGTATAATTCCTAGGAAATGTTAACAATGGTTGAGGTTATATGTGTGGGATCAGGGATATATGGCATATCTGTATGTCTCAATTTTCCTGTGACTCTAAATCTATTCTAAAACATAGTCTAAAAAAGAAAAAAAAAAAAGAAAAGGGTAAATAATACCCTAAGAAAAAATAAGATGTAATGTAACAGAAATTCCTGCTAGTCAGGTAGTCAGAAAGTAGAAATATATATATATTCTACAAAGAACAGGACAGGGCAGAGGAAAACACTTTATACTCCTCACAGTTGAGGTAACCTAACCTATGATGGAGAAAGAAAGGAAGAGTAAAAACGCCCAAACAGGCTGTAGGTGCAAGTGTATCTGTTAAAAAATAAGATCTGTTAAAAATTATCAGAATATTAAGGTAAATGTTCAATCATCACAGCATATCCGATAAGGGGCACAAGCAGCTAAATGACCGAGAGGGAACAAGGTGAGAGATAAGCCTCAGAGTATCCTGCCGATTTAGTACATCATCATGTGGCACACAGAGGTTCAGAAATTTCTGAGTTCCTCTCATCCAGAAGGCTAAGTTTCAACCTTACAGGGTCGCCAAGGAGCATCTAATGAGAGGGAAAGCGTCCCACAATGACAATTGTGGGTGGAGGAGATAAACCAAGCTGAGATGAAGTGGTTGAGAATGAGAGAACGTGCATGCCAGCAAGAATAAAGTAGACAAGTAAAGTATTATCACACAACTTAGCAATTGTATCCTTGTGATTTGACCCAAAAGAGTTGGAAATGTACTTAACACGGCAGAGTAATGCCACGATCACCAAGGTGATTTTCCCAGGACCTAGCCATTGAACTCTGGACATATTGATCCCTGAGGTTTCTCCCAAATGTAGAACTGCATAATTTTTGGATCTGGAGGACTGTGATTCACACTTTCCTCTAGGAGGGAAAAGGAGTATCTTCAAACAAACTTGCACATAATTATTTACAGGAGTTTATTCATGATACTCAAAAGGTAGGAAAAAGTCAAATTCCCATCAAGAAATAAAGCATAAACAAAAGATTGTGTATCTGTACAATGGAGTATTTTTCAGCCATAAAAATAATGGAGAACTGATACATGTTATCGCATGGATGAAATTTGAAAGTATGTTGAGTAAAAGAAGTCAGACACAAAAGACCACATATTATATAATTCTCCTTACATAAAATTTCCAGAGTAAGCAAATTCATGGATTTATAAAGATATTGGTGATTGTCAGAGAGAAAGAAATGGTGACTGATAGCTTATTGGAACTGGTTTCTACCTGGAGTGATTCTAATGCTCTGGAACAAAAGAAATGATGGTCAATCAGTACATTCAGGGCTTGCAGTCCACACCCCTTTTACTGTCTCTCTAGCATTGAATTTCTCTTCATTTAGATGTCATGAACACTATGAGCATCAGAATTCCATGGACAAATGTGTGATACTCTACCCAATGTAGAGGATTACACTGTTGAATCTTATGGTTTGAGTTAGGCCTAAAATCCTAGACATTTTCCATCTCTGGATGACAAATTCCAACCATTCCCCAGCTCAGAAGGACTGAAGTCATATCAAGTATATCATCGCTGTTCAGACAGAATCTCATTCTAAACAAGAGAGAATTATGTAAATTAGATTGTAGGGTGAAAATTAGAATGCATGTGTGAAGTATTATTATAATGTTGCTCTTAACAGGCACTCTGGAGTTTAACCAAATTTTCTAGAAGTATATTTGATGATCATGATAATTTTGGTCCAAAAAATACAGTTGAGACCTTGGAATAGCTAAAATCCATTCTGGGAAAACTGAAAAAGCTTCAAGACACTCATTAAAAAAAATAACATTAAAATCTCTACCTTTATATTAGAGAACATGGAGGTGTCCTAACACATAGATAAGTAAAACATTAATTTGAAATATGTGTTTTTAATATTCGTGCACAGATATATGTTTCTTAACAGTTAAACGTGCTTTTAAGAAAATGGTATCTTCAGTACTTCTGGCATCTCTGCTGATTTAATACTTTCATTTACCAGAAATTAAAAAGGAAACAGAGGTATTAGGCAACTAATTGAAGATAACACAGTGACTTATTGAATGGAAAAGTTAATCAAGGTTTGATTCCAACACTAGATTTTTATTGAGACTTAATTTTTTCTACATACCAAGGTCTAGTTAAATAATCTTTTTAATTTTCATTTTCTAAAAATTGATTAAATAATGGCTCAAAATTTTCATTGAGCTTTTATTATTTTAATTGCATAGCTGTCAATAGTTTTAAGAGATTCATTAAAGATTGTTCTTGATGCAATGCGAGAAATGATTTTGTTTCAGACAATTGATCACTGAAGAGTTTTGAGTGTGGAATTCTTTTAAAACTGTACTTTGATTGCTTAATAGGATTACAGTTAATCTCTTGATGAATGATAATGCAAAATCCTTTATTCTTAGCTTCATATTTTGTAACAGCTCATTTTGTTACACTCTGTTATTTTATGTTTTCCTTGCTCTGTCAATAAGTACAAATATTACTAAGTCTAAAGAGCACTCTTACTGTTCTCGGTCCAGTCAGAATAAAATGAAATGAAAAAATGCAACTTGATAAACTCACTCTGGAAAATAAAAAGAGATGATTTGCAAGATTTACTTGAAAAATCCATTTTCTTGTACGTTTCTGCTCAGGGATAGGCTACACAGTCATTTATCATCTCAGTGACCTGTAGATTATTTACAAATTTCTAGTAAGAAATAAAAATGGAACAGTAGGAAACAGTAATTGAGATGATGATAAAAACTGAAATTTGGGGCTGTGGCTTGTCTTTGTTTCAACTGAGACTCAGCTGAGGTTTGCTTCTGAGTGTATTGGAAAGTAAAGGAAAAAGAAATATTGCCAAAAAATAAACACAATGATGGCTGAATATATATATTAAATTATTTTCCAAGGAGATTTTGTGTAAAAGCTTGTCTGATAGTGCACTTGAATACATTTACATCTCGGAATTTTAAAGGGCCTATCAGTAGGCTTTCTGAATGGGTTTTCAATTGCACAAATGGTCTCTATCACATGAAAAGCAATACTGTTTTTTGAAAGGCAATGTACCTTATTGTGCTACCCACATGGGACTATCAGTGCCTATTGGCTACCAACAATTACCTTTGAAATGAAAAATATTGTTTGTATCAAAGAACTGTTTGAGTCTAAAGAAAAAGCTTTGCAGCCTGCCAATCATCCCCGTATCCTGAGGATTATATTGTTGGGAGTTTTATACAATTTACATGCAGAACCTGAAAATGACTCCAGTGAGTTATAGAACCCCATGGGGTGTTTTCAGTCTGGTTAGGTTGCACTTCCTGACACTGCTGACATCAGATTCTTTTTGTGGAGGTAAGAACCAATGCCTTTCTGTTTTTAGATATCTGATGTCTATCCACCAATTGTTATCACCAGTGATTACTCCGAATGTCTCTTTCTTCCTGGATCCAGAAAAATCGCCTTTACTAGTTCAGCAGGTGATTAAAAAAACAGTTATAAATGCGTCTCCAGATTATTGATTTGGAAAAACAACAAATAGAGTATGAATGTCACCTCCATTATCAGAGTGAGTTACTAGGGCTACTAAATTTCCAGAAACCAAAACAAGCCCTAGAATCTTAGTAAACCAGCATTTTAGAAATCTTTAAATCTTTATTATTCATTTTGAAATCGTGGAGATGAACCAGGATGTCATTTCAAAATATACTTTTTGTTTCAAAATGCATCTGTAATTTCTTTATAGTGCATGGATGTGATGGCAGCAAACTGCGTTGGAGGCATAAGACCTGCCAGTGCTGCTAAACAATCTATACATCTGCTTAATGCATGAAAGTGAGTTATCATAAAGTTTGATATAAATAGAGATGCCACATGATATATTTGTAGTGAGATATGTAGGGGCTTTGAGTGTTATCAGACAGGGCCAGGGATTTAGCCCAGTGGCACAAACAACTGCCTGACAAGTGTGAGGTTGTGAGTTTGATTCCCGGTAAAAAAAAAAAAAAAAAAGAAAGTGTTACCAGACGTTCATGGGGTCTCCAAGGCATTTTTTCCAAAGAAAACTTTGTCTGAAATTAATTCCAATTATTAGTAGAAAAGATACATTTTTATTTGAATCAAAAACATACAGATTTATATTTCAAAAACAAAAAATGAAAAGAAATAAAGGGGGAAAGGATTAGGGTGATGCAGAGACTTTTACTGCTCTCCATTATAGAGTAAACATACAGAGCTTATAACACTCACTAGCAAGGAGGATTTAGGCCATAAGTTATACTTACATGTGTGTGTTTTGGAGGAATATATTCGTTTATTTTTATCTTTTATATATTCATGAATGTACATATAGAATAAATATACTAGTATAATATATAATGTAGATATAGTAGCCAGGTATTTGACATTTTATTAGCTTTTATTGCATTCCCAAATTATTAGGAGACCACATTGTGACCATAAAAATCCTCACTATACTTTACTCTTTGGGGGGGCCTGTTTTTAATTTCATTTAAATCCCAAATCACAAATGTTGGCTAAGTAAAAATCAATGACCACTTATGCCTTGGACTGCTGAGTTTTTAGGCTTGTGCTGTGTGCTCTAAATAACAGAAATATTGAAGGGCATAAAAGCGGGAAAGCTTTATTTATTTAATTTTCCCGTATAACAGGAAAATATTCCCATTATTTATAATGTGCAGGGAATACCTAGGTGCCACAGAGAAACACGTTTAATTTGACAGTCAGGTTAAATGGTTGAATTTGGGGGGGCGGGTCTTAAATGCAGAGGAAATAAAGAAAAGGCAGCCGAGCTTCATGGGCAGAGTATGGGTGTGACTACTGCAGACCCTGGTGATACATAAAGGAAATGCAGGGTGGTGGCTGGGGGTCAAGTGCCAGTCGTGACTTGAAGCAGCAACAAGTAGGTCATCCCTGACTCAGTATGCACACGACCAAATCGGAGGGCTCTTGGCTGTTTTCCTTTTTGAAATTCACCTACTTAATTGTGACATTCCGGATTCCTGAAAGAAATCAGGGTATTTACAAAAGAATAAGGTCAAAATAATGGGGGGGGCAGAGATGAATGAAAAGACAAGGAACATTTAAATACTGAGTTCAAGGCAGTGAGTAGTCAGGGAAAGTCAGCATCTGGTCAGGATATTGTAGCCAGGTAGATAACAAGAGTAGAAGGAAGAAAGATGGACAAGAAAAATCTGAGAAATCACCTGGCATTTAGAAGCCCGCGTAAGGGATTGGATCCAAATACAGTGAATGATAAACAAGGCTGGATTGCAAGAATATGACAGCTCTAGTCCTGTATCTTGGGCAAGAAAGAAACCTGAGTCAGAAGCATTCCGATGGTTCATCTGAAGTATTTGATATGCTTCCTATTGGGTCACCGATATGAGATTCACAAGGGAGACAAATTAATGTACCTGGATGAAGTGAGGAGGAAGAAGGATGTGTGTGGGGATGTTCCTAAGAAGAAGACACATTGGGACAGGAAGAGGTGGATGACAAGGAGACATACATGAACTGAAGCGGCATAAAGCAAGGGGTGAGAAGGGAAAATGAAGTAGAAAGGAGAACGTGATCTTGGTGTTGAAATGTTACCTCACACAACTGGAAAAATGTCAAGACACAAACTCATCTTATGCTTACTTTCAGCACCCCTGACTTTTAGTCCCACTAGGGATGCCCTAGAAATAATTGTGCTTTCCTATTTTTCCTTCCATTTATTCTCTTGTCCTGCTATTCCCTAGGACTTCCCATGACAATCTTAGTGCTGCTGGCATTTTAACATTGGTGCATGTAAGTTGCAGAGTTTGTGCACTGGAACTGCAAGGATCATACTGTAAAATAGTAGTTTTTGGAATGCTGAACATGAATCGCTGCCTTGCAATTCTTCATAGGGAGTGACATTAAAAAGAAAATGACAAATAAATAGAGCTTTGTTTTCATTAGTAGGAAGAAAATGTTTCATGTAGGTGTCTTTTTTCTCTTCTTTGCCAGTATTGCTTTTCCATCATGACCCACAGACCTAAAAAATAGAAACTTTCTTCTTTTTTTTCTACATGGGAATCATAATTGAGATAAAAACAGAAGATGCTGAGAGTAATTAAAAGAAATACAAGCTTTACCCTATTTAGCGTTTCCACAGAAATCTAGGTTGTATAACAGATATTTTCCCACTCCTGGCTCTCCTACCTTTCCTTTCCTTTCCTTCCTTCTTTCCTTCCTTCCTTTCTTCCTTTCTTATATCCTTCCCTCCCTCCCTCCTTTCTTCCCTCTTTCCCTTCCTTTCTTCTGCCCTTCAACATTTATGGGTTTCTTCCAGTGCTCTAGAGGCAGTATAGGAAGTTTTAGTGAAAAACATCAAACATCTTCTCTCATTGGGTGTAAAGTATATTTCAAATAGAATAAAATTAAACATTTTATGTTCACAATTTAACCTAAGTGCTATCAAAGAACTAGTAGTGGATGCTATAAGGGGTAGGCTATATCAAAATAAACTTTCTCCAATAAAGTGTAAAGTATAGTAGACCATAATATGACAAAGTCATGTGTTAGGGAAAACAAAAGCCTGAAAGAGTAGTCTGGGGAGTAGAAATATCGTATCTGATGTATGAAGGAAAATCACCAAAAGCAGTAGAAGAAACTGAGCTGGGACCAGGCTGTTGATTATGATCTGCCAAGAGATGATACTCAAGTGGCAAGTGAAGGTCAGCCTTGTACTAGGCAGGTGAGGATGGTTTGCTCTCCAAAAGTAAATTTATGAATACATAGTCATTACATGATAAGAGAAAAGCCATTTTGTTCATATCAATGGGTACAGGAAAAACCATTAAGGCTAATACCATTCATGAAAATTTCTTGGTAAACTGTGATTAAAAAGGATACAATCTTATTCTTCCTCAAATTTAAAGAAACATCCTACTTGAAAGAATAGAAAGCATTTCCTTTCAAGTTAGTAAAAATATGCTTCTATCACCACTTCTCTTTCACATTTTAATGGCAACTGTAGGCAAAAGAAATTAAGCCATACAAGAGATGAGTTTTAAGAATTGAAGAATAGTAGGGACCATGCTTTTGTGAGAAAGTCTCCCTTCGAACTACTAAACATATAATTGAATAATGAAGGGTTAATCCAGCCTACATCAACTGAAATATTGGTTGAAACAAATATTTCAGCTCACCAAATATCCCAGTTGATAATATAACTTAAATGTGGCAATAGCTTTGTGTCAGTGAATTACTGACCAAAGTAAATGGTCCATGTTTGTCTTTCCTTGGTGTCTTTTATTATCCAATCTGTCTTCAATTTTCTTGCCAGTTGAATTTCAGTAGTTTCTTGATGTGTACGTGGAAACTGTAAATGACTGTGGGAACATGCCCTGTGAAGGTCTTTTTTTTTCTTTTAATTGTGCCCCATATCCAGTAGTTAAAAAGGTATAATGACCATAAGATTTTGTTATAATGAAATCTTTTTAAGTGTTGCACAAGGAATTTTATAGCAATATCTTCTCTCGCATGAAAACAAACATTTTAAACAATGGTTTTGAATATTAACTATTATGTTGAATATGCAAATGGCACAATTTTTCTCTAGGCATCACTGGCTCTTTGGCCTCTAATTAGTTTTCTTCACCTTGTTAATTCTGTTTGCTGGCATCTGTCACAATGAGGCCAAACTTCACAGGAAACATTGTAAATCTTAATGTCTCATGTACTCTGCATTTTATATAAATAGTGTTAGGCTTATAAAAATTACGGGAAGTATTTTTTTTAAATACATGGATTTATGTATTTCAACTCCTTACTCAACAACTTAGAAAATATGCAATCTCAGTAAGATTTACTTACTTTCTTAAGGCTTAGTTTGTCCATACAACATGATAACACCAATGTGCTGAGGGTTCAATGAGCCAACAAGAGTCAAGTAGACAGTGGCTGCTACTTGGGGTTGAGAAAATGTTGGTCATTTCCCTTTACTTTTTCCATTTATAATATGAACAATGTTTGCCATATCACCAAACTCTTATACTGAGTTCTAACCTCTCAAACTATCCATTGACTTAAAGGAAACAAAACTAAAACTTCAAACTAAGGTCACAAATAGGAAGGCAGATGCTTTAATACAATTTTCATTAGGTTAGAAATTCTATTAGGCAATTTTCTGCTGCTATAACAAAATATTCAACACCAAGTACTTTATAAAGAGAGGAGATTTATTTACCACACAATTTTGGAGACGAAAAGTCCAAGACTGGGTAGCTCCATGTGGTTGGCCATTGGTGAGAGCCTTCTAGCTATGCTATAACATAGCATCATAGTGGGAGTGTATGCAAAAGGGGAGAAACAAAGCAGTCATATGATGAAACAGGAAGCAAGAAGGATTCAGGGATAGGTCTTGTTAAAACAACATACTCCCATAGGATCTAATCGGGATGCAGTGAAAACTACATTCAGTCTTTCCAAGAGTAGCAACCTCATTGTCCTACCCACTTTCCATAGACTCAACTCCTAATAGTTCTGCCATCTTTTAATACCACTACAGAGGGGTCGATGCTTCCAGGACATAATCTTTGGGGAGTACACACTCATATTGTGTCCAAATCATTACAGGGATCAAGTCTGTTTTGCTCATTACTGTGTCTTCACAGAGGATGCTTTGCCTGTTATACAGGAAAGCTCAATAAAAATTTATTGAATTAATGAATGAAATATAAGGAATCTAGAATACCAAGTAGTCCAACAACTTTATGCCTTTTAATGGAATAAAATTCATATAACATAAAATTTAGCATTTTGACCATTTTAAGGTATTAGATACAGTCATTTCTAATATGAGGTGTAACAGAAATATGTGGTGAATATTTAAATTTATAGTCTTTTTTTACAGTAAAACACACATTGCCAT
The DNA here is from genome assembly GCA_004365215.1 of Cuniculus paca. NCBI lineage: Eukaryota > Metazoa > Chordata > Mammalia > Rodentia > Cuniculidae > Cuniculus > Cuniculus paca. The sequence continues at coordinate 18,223 of RJWT010018662.1, forward strand.
CTTTCCCTTTCTAAATACTCCACCTGACTTGAAGCATACTTATTCCATCATTTTTGTCACCTTCTGAAGCAGTTCTGGAAATTTTCTTGAGTGTTTTTATGAGGTGTAATAAAAAAATCTGGAGAAGGCCACTGTTGAGTGCCATCGAACAGAAATGCAGACTCTTAAAAACATTATGCTAAGGGCAGGGGGTGTAGTTTAGTGGTATAAGTGTCTGCCTGGCAAGTGCAAGGTCCTGCGTTTGATTCCTGGTACCTTCCTCCAAAAAAGAAAAAATATGCTGTGTCATCACGCACCTTATTCCTAGAATCTGTGGCTTCGGGCTTTTCGTTAAAGTCAAAATGACTATGAAAGGTAATCATTTAGATTAATCAGGGCATTGAAGCAGCCATGATAGCACAACTGAAGACACAGAAGAGAACTTCCAGAACCGCTTTATAACATGGCTAGAACTACTGAATAAACATACTTCAAGTGATGAAGAGTACTTCAGGAGGGTTAATAGCAGTGTTTCTTTTACCA